>VMDO01006506.1:0-99779 GCA_007922755.1 Pedetes capensis
GGAGATTAAACTCTTTTAAGCTTTCTTTCCAATCTTCATTTAATTCAAAATAACTTAGTTGGGTTATCAGTAAATTAATCAGGAAAGACTCAGGTACATTTTATCAGTTCTCAATAATCAATTTCATGTTCATAAGCAAGTATCTTCCACTTTCAAAGGAATGTGACACTAGTAGCCCAAAGAAATACATTACCAATAAAATTATTATGAGGTGAAAGGGAGGGGAAGACAAAAAAACAAAACAAAACAAAATAAAAAATACAATATGTACTTGATGCTAGAGATCAAGAATGGTTACAAAAACACCTGCATCTTTATACTTTACTCCTGTACCATCCTTAGGCAAAGAACAGAAGTCTATCCTTGAAAACAGGACATAGCAAGTACATAAAATCTATATTAAAACTCTTGAATAATAGCATGTTTAGAATTTATGCATTGATTTATATTTTAGTTTTGATTGACAGATTGAAAGAACTTACTGGTATTTATATAAATTTTGAATTCATGCATACAAAGATTTACTTACCATATATTTTAAGAAAAGTAAGCATGGAATTAAAATAGAACAAGAGAATATATGTTAACTACATCTAGTATGGCCTGCAGCCTTATCACTGTAGTGTCTGATCCCATCAGCTCCTGGAAGCTAAGAAGGGTTGGGCGTGGTTAGTACTTAGATGGGAAACTGCCTGGGAACACCAGGTGCTGTAGGCTTGGGAGAAGGACTCTGCAATCCCAAAAAACACTCGCAAAAACCAATCAGCCATTGAAAACCCTATGAATAGCAGAGAAGCAGTAACAATAGTTTCTCCTGTTGTACATGGGAGTTGCTATGAGTCAGATACCGACTCAATGGCACCTAACAAAAACAACATCTAGTGTAATTGTCTGGAGAATTGACAACCCATTGAATTTGTTCTCAGTCTTTGTCTTAATTAGCTTTTGATCATCATTTGACACTGTTGATTTCTCCTTCCTCTCAGATACACTTTCTGCAGCTGTCTTCCAGGACACACATTTCATTTTTTTCTTTTTTATTCTTTCTCTTTTATGTATCACTAATTGCTCAAAGTTAGTCTCCTATGCTGCTTCCTCCTTTTCTCCTGAGTTATGGTGAAATGCTCCATACTAAGTTCTTTTGCAGGCTTCTATTTTCTCTCTTTTCTCATTCTCTGAGTGTTTCACCCTGTCTCAGCAGTCTTTATTTATTTTTCCCAATTCTTACTCTCATACATCTAACCACAACTAATGGGCATTGCAATTTCCCTATGTCCAAAACTGAACTATTAGCCTTGCCCCTAATTCTGCCCCTCCCAGAATCTGTTGTTAAGTGCCTTCAAATCATGTCCAGCTCATAGGGACTTCCATAGGATTTTCAATGGCTGATTTTTTTCAAAATTGCTTTGGGAGTGGATTGCCACATTCCTCTCCTGTTTTTGCATTGCTGGGGGTTGAACCAGATCCTCAGAGAGGGCAGAGTAGCACTCTCCCAACTAAGCTAAACCCCAGCACCTTCAAGAATCTACTACACCTTAAATGATGTCAGTGGTATTTTTCTAGTTGCCAAGTCTAAAAGTCTAGAAGCCATGTTTGATTTTTTAAAATCTCATGTGCTACATTTATTTCTTCAGTAACTCCTACTGGATTTATTTTCAATTTAGGGTCAAACCATTTCTCACCAAATTTATAGTCATAAATTTAATTTGAGCTACCACAGTCTCTCATGTGGGTTCATATTTTTTTTAGCCTCCTGACAGTTTGCATACTTCTATTTTCTACCTCTAATAACCTACTTTCAGCACAGAAGCCAAAGTTATTCCTCAGGCAGATGGGACAGACTATTGTAAGCATTTTTATTCTCATGATGGGCAAAAAAATTCCATGCTATTTCAATTTAATCTTGTTACATCTTATTACCTGACTTGATGGCACTGAACAACAACAATGATGACCTGAGATTAATGGCAAGTAAAAAGATACAATTTGTTCAAAAATATTTCTAAGCAGGAAAAAACATGACAAGAATAGAAAATGTAGATAAGATTATGAAAAAGACAAAAACAGACAACATTGGAAGTATAATGCTGGCCTCCCAAATGTTTATCTGCAGATTGTTGTTTTGGCTGCCTGTTTGGGTCCTTCTCCCAAGCTAACCACTTCTGGTATTACAAGGTGGTCTCCCATTCAAATAATGGTCATGTCAGACCCTGTTCTGATGGGATCGGATGCCAAGGTGATACAGCTGTAGGAAATGTGTAAGTATGGTAGATTAATTAATTGTGATTTTTACTTGTAGTTTTTAAGTATCCTTAGGATAAAAGAAAGAATGAAACAATTTCTTCTGTTTCTACACTTTCCACCCCCATGAAAGTGGGATTCTGAATTAAACAGGGCTTTTATCCTAGAGACCATAAATGGCTATTCCCATGTGTCTATCAGCTTGTCATGCTATGGGGGCTTTCGCATTGCTGTGACACTGTAAGCTATGCTATGGTTATTTCAGATACAAGCAGGGCCACCCATTGCGGACAGGTTTCAGGCAAAGAAGTTCCAGAGTAAGACAAAAGAGGGAGAAGGACATTAGCAGCCCATTGCCGAAACAATTAGCCATTGAAAACCCTATGAATAGCAGAGAAGTACTGTCAAATACATTGTAATTGTTAGATGCCATCAAATAGATGTCTGACTCATAGTGACCCTACATGCAACAGGTGAAACACTATTGTTAGTGCTTCTCTGCTATTCATAGGGTTTTCAAATGGCTGATTGTTTTTTGGGAGTGGGTTGCCAGGTCCTTCTCCCCAGCCTACAGTACCTTGTATTTCCAGGCTGTCTTCCATCCAAGTACTAACCAGGCCCTACCCTGCTTAGCTTCCAAGATCTGATGGAATCAGACTCCACAGTGGTACAGCTGTAGGCACTATCAAATATAGTCCTGGAAAATGAGCCCCCAAAGGCATTCAGGAGACAAGTGGGGAAGAGTTGTCTCCTCAAAATAGAGTCAGTATTAATGACAGGAATGGATTAAAGCCCCTGGTAACTCCTTTTGCTGATGTGGCTTGACTCAAAATGAGGAAAAGAACAGTGACTGAAACAATGGGTTTAAACATAAAAAGATGGTGTGCATTGGCATAGTGTTGGGTTGTGTTTGGTCCTGCTATACTTAGGGTTTCTATGAGTAGGATCTGACTGCATGTCACCTAATAACAACAACATAAATGACTACATATTTGGTGAGAAATGGTTATATCCAATTTTGAAAATAGATCCCATTGGGGTTACCATTGCTCCTAAAATAAATATAATAGATTATTATATCCTAATACAGAAGGATAATTTAAGTCTAAGAGAAAAGGTTTGGAGTTCTGAAACTTTAAAACTGGATAGTTCAACCCAATCTGATATTGAAGATCTTTTCAGAACTGAGGGAAGTGGTGATGTTGCAGGTTTCTGGAACAATGGGAAATTGTTATTTAGTCTAATAAAGAACCTAGGGTAAGTGATAGAATTTTAGAAGACCAAGTGCCAGATTTATAGAAGCAGAAAAAATCTATGTTAGAAAGCACTGCTTTGTTACCTTGACACAGAAGTATAAAAGCAGAGGGAGATGCTGATCCCTCCCTTTTATAGAGAACTCTTAAACTTTAATAGAAAGGAAGCCGCTCATTAAATATTGACTATCAAATGCCTACATGAATGAAGTGGAAACTCAGAATAATTTATTTTAAAAAAGTAAAGTATAACTTCTCTTGTACTCCAGTATTATAGGAGAATAACTATCATAACCTCTGTAGTAGGTCCAGGCCATTCCAAATAAATTATTATTCAAAAGACTAGATCAAATTTACACATTTGATGTAAGACCAGCAAAAAACAAAGTAAGAATGGGTCCTAGATATTAAATTTTTTTTTTAGTGAACATATCTATAGTGTAATGTCAGTAGTGCTGGTTTAGTACAGATTCTATATTAAAAAGATAGAAGTGAAAAGCAAGGAAATGCATATAACCATCAGAAAACTGACACAGATCTTTAATCACAGAAATATCTTATGAAGAAAATAAAACTAGAATCTTAATTTTAGCATCAAACCCTTCTATAAAAATGTATTTCTGGGCAAATTTCATTCAAATATAGAAATATTCCAACTGATATAAAACTCCAGTTTAATGAAGTTAAGTTTCCATTGTCAGCGTCTTTGATAGTACTCACAACAAAAAGATGTTATAATTTACCTGAACAATTAAATATGTATCAAAAAACTGTTTCAATCACAAAATTAATATAAAACTACATTTACTTAGATTGAACAATATCCTGTGTGACATCTACACATGCTGGTTTTTGTTATTTGTTTTATAATTTTTCTTCAATACTTTCATATAGAGATTTATTACCAGTACTAATTATGTCTCTTTTCTCTTGTGATGTATCATTCATATATATATATATATATATATATATATATATATATATATATAATGAATATACATATATATATACATATATTACATTGCCTTCCAATTAGTCCACTGCTAGTATAACATAACAAATAGTACAAAAGTGTAACAGTACTAAGTTGTTATTAATAAAGCTCATTTCATTAAAGCACTAAGCAAAATTGATGTATATCATATCAGAAATAAAAGATTCCAATAACATAGATCAACGCTGTCAAATATTTTACATTTGAGAAAGTGCAAAGGGCACAATAAAGCTTTGGCCATTGTTTTCAATGGGTAAAGGGAAACATAAATATGTTTCCTGGGCATGGAAATAAGACAATATTTCTTTCTCTTCCAGAGAAACTAAAGAAAGACAAAGGTGGGTCTGGAGATTACACTGAATAAAATACTATCAATTTTATGTCCATAAAATAACAAAGAGGCATCAAAAATAAACTCCTGAGATGAGTTATTTTTGTCTCTTTTAAGCAGAGTTCTTTATTCAGTTTACCTTTCAGTCACATCTCCTGAAGCCATGTATAATGCAGTTGGCAGTTGGGACATTTTAAAAAGTAAAAATAAACACGAAGGGGCATATCAAACAGACTTGGTAATTCTTTTTTTGTTTTCCTCTTATGAACACATCTCTCTTAGATATAGCACTGAAAGCATCAGATAAAACTGGCTTGGAAAAATATCTGGTTTAGGTCTAATAAGATGGAAAGATCCGGTGGTCATAAATCTGTAAATGCAATTTGCTGAGTACGTTTTTCAAGTCATTGTGATGAGACGGACAGAATTGAAATGGATCTATGTGCATGCCTGTTTTATTCCATTTTATGTGAAAAGGGCCTGCCCTGGACAGGGTCCAAATTGACAGAAGAGCTCCAGAAGAGTGATAAATTTTAATACATCTGTTAGCTGATAGTGATTAATGGGCACATCTCAAACTCTTTAAGAAGTTTGATATTTAAAGAGTCTCACAGCTTCTAAGTGGATTTACTAGAAACAGTTACCTGATGTCTTCAGGTGGAAAATTACCAATAGTAAAAAGACTCCCTAACATAATTTGCTTGGAGATATAACTAAGAAAAAGAGGATCTTTCATATTGTCCATGTTTTCTATGCCATACAGAAATGATTGGTTTGGATAAAATATAATTTAATTAGTTTAGCCTAATACTTAATTTGAGTATAGTGGCTATAAAACTTGGGTAATCCAGAAGTCATCATTGTATTTATGAGAAAGTTTTACATTGGATTATAAATGTCTTATAATTAATCTTCTCAAAAATAATAGTATATCCATAGACTAAATCCATAGCAGGTAAAAAAGGTTTACATATTAATTTTACCTTCATAAAATAATGTCATCAGATCTTGTTTCATATGCTTTCCTCATGCCATCTTTGTAGTAGCTGGCAGGTATTGTCTTGAAATAGTAGCTTATGAATATGTAAAAGACCCATTTGTATCTTACTTGAAATGGTAGTAAACACAGAATAAGTCTTTTAACAGTGTGAGCATTATTTAGTCTATAGTGTTAAACGGCCATTAATAATTACTGTATGCTCATCAGAATGTGAGAACAACTAGTTATGATGCTGATTGATAAATATTTTCTTGTTACAAGCACATTTTTATTACTTTTGATTTCACTTATTAAGGTTGCTTTGACTTTCACACTTGAAAATATGGGTAGAACAAGAAAATAACTCTTCTGTTGCTAAAGATATTAAGAGAACATAATAGAAAGTGAGGCTATTTTTGTAAAAGAAAAATATTTTAATTCTAATAAATCAATAATTATGAATTCAATACAAAACTATGAAATATCATCTGAGACCACATAATACAACTATCAACCATATTTGTAACATGTTAGATTTATCTTCAGTGTAAAACTACTAAATGTTATATCAAAATATTTGTCAAAGTGTTCTTTACACATTAAGTTAAAAATATTTGTTTCTGATTTACTATACAGCACCGTGCTTCTAGATTCTCCTCATTCATCTCTCTGTATTTTCTCAAGATTCCCTTTTTTCTTATTCTTCCAACTTTCAAGTTTTCTTTTTCAACTTTTCCTTTTCTTCAAGTTCCTTGAAGAACTTCCTTCTTCAAGAGTCACTATCTTTTATAACATTAATTATTTCTTCTTTCCTTATTATGTGAATATAATAGTTCATTCTGAGACTATTTTTTTAACAGTTTAGGCAAAATCTTGATGAAAGTCTAGAAGTTATTTAAGAATATTAATTGTCACAAAAGTAAAATTTTTAGTGACAGACTAACACAATGCATAAATCTTGACCAGCAAATATAAATATGTGGATAAATGACATAATGTTGTTGTTAGGTGTCGTCAAGTTGTGTCCGACTCATAGTGACTCTTATAGGGTTTTCAATGGCTGATTGTTTCAGGATTGCCTGGGGAGAGGGTTGCCACAGCCTTCTCCCGTTTTGGGGGTGCTGGGAATCGAACTTGGGACCTCAGAGACTGCAGACTGGTGCTCTACCAACTGAGCTAAATCCCAGCCCCAAATAGCATAATAGGATACGAATAGTTGCTAAATTATACTAGTTCTGTCCTTGTATGATTATCTCCAGTTATATATGATGAGACACCTGCATTAATATTAACATGCTCAATATAGCAGTAATATTATTATAAAATGTATATTTCAAATGATTTTAGAATAGAAATGAAATGTAGTTGTGATTCAAATGTTAGTATAGAATTTTTCAGATGCAGTCCCACTCGAAGAAATGCTAATGATACAAAACTGAATTCTAAATTTTCTCTGCCAGTTTATAATCATAGACTTCTTTTAGAAGATAACAAAAGAGTGAAATAAATAGAGATTGGAAGCAATCTGGGGCAATAGTTCTCAAAGTATAATCAAAATTTCTTAGTTTTTTAAATGTTTGTCTATCTATATTTGTAATAGAAAATTATGTATTAGTCACAACATAAGCATGCTTAATTTACTCCATGTATAGAATGTAAAATAAAGTCATTATTCATCTTATGCTAGGAGAAGCATGAATTTAAAATTTTTAATTGCTAATGTAGGAGGTTTATAATGCATTAAATAAATACATATAAGTAATATGAAGCATAACAATACAATATTAGTTTGTATATAATAGAACAGTGATATTTGAAGTATCACATGCTACAGACATTGATTAAAAAGAAGGAATACTTCAGAGAGTTTTAAAAATCCAAATTATCCATGTGTATTGAGATATTAAATATAAAAACAATTTTCAGTTTGCTTTATTCACAAATACCAAAAATCAATTGCAAGAATATGAAGGAAAATAACATTTTTTACATTTATGAATAATATAAGGTGAAATCACAAGCTAACATATGAGAAAGAAAACAATATTTGTTTTGTGAGGGCAGGCATATGTGTGAAAAGATTTATAAGCAGGCAAAAACCTGGCAAATATGAAAAAAAAGTCTAACCCTACAATTCAATATTATTCTACGATTAGAAAATGAAGTAGAATAGAACACTGAGCTCAACCTATAATTCAAACCTTGAAATAAAATATCAGATAAAATCTAGAGATCTTAGGTTAGCAATTAGTTTTCATATTCATTCATACTAAATCATATACAAAATTAAAATTGTGTCTCTCATAATGTTCTATTCCCTTTTCTAAAATTGAGGTTAAAGAGCTAATGAGCTATGAGATACATAGTTAGCACCAGATATAAATAAAGTTTATTAAATATCATAGAGTAGAATAATCAGCTATCAAAATCATTGAGATTTTACATAATATGGAAGCAATATAGACTTTGCCAAGAACATAAACTTTAGAAAGAGAATAAAAGAGGTCCATATCTTATCTCTAAAATTATTGCTTATTATTTTATGTAGGTATTAATATATATGCAATAATTCTTCGTGAATTTTTCTTTCTGCATTTACAAAAGGAGAAATTTAGATAGGTTTACTTACATAGATTTCTTACTAATTAAATGGAATAAACTAAGAAGGGATCCTAGCAGAACCTAGCAGAATAGTAACTATTCAAGAAAAGAAAACATTTTTAATTAGGTATTGTTAGTTTTACAGTTTAAAATCACTAAGATCTTTACAATAGAATATCATACACCACTGTAAATAATCCTCAAATTTTATTTTGCTTTTCCAGTATTTTCTTTCTTTTGTTTTTATTGCTTTATCTAAAGTATGTTATTGAAGAAGAGAAATAAATAGAGGAAGGAGCATGAGTCTTTTTACCTGAATAATTTACTTTCTTTTGGATATTTTGATCTAGTGGATATGACAGTGTCACAACTCTTTATGGGACTTCATAACATTCAACAAGCTGATAACTTTAGCATAGATTTCATAAAGTTTACCACTAAATATAGAAATTTAGCCAGGCACAGTGTGCACACCTGTAATTCCAGTTTGGAGGCGGAGGTTGGAGCATTGCAAGTTGGCAGCCAGAGGCAGCCTGTATAATTGAGGGAGACACTGACTCAAGATAAAAATAATAATAATGGACTGAAGTGCAGCTCAGTGGTAGAGTGCTTGCAAGGTACGCATAAGGCCCTGGGTTCAGCTCCCCAGTACCAAAAATCAAACACAAAATTTGAAATTTACATTATTAAATCAGATCAATGAAAACTTTCACTTCAAGTAGCTCTATACAGATAATGTACGTCCATGGTTTGAGAGAAACAAATCAGGGAACAATAGAACTGCTATTTTTAGTGTCCCACCCTTCTCAGCCTTTCCCTTTTTTACATTCAGGTAAAACCACTTCTGTACCCACATATCATGTGATTTCAAAATGTTTTCAAATTAAATCAATCAATATAATATACAAAAGCATTTCTGTGGCTGGGTACCCTACATATACCTGTAATCCCAGTGACCCCAGAGACGGAGGCAGGAAACATGCAAGTTCCAGGCCAGAGGCAGACTGCATAATTAATGAGATCTTGAATCAAAATAAAAATTAAAGTATAGGAGGGAAGGTGAAGCTCAGTAGCACAGCACTTGCCTAGCATGTGCAAGGATCTAGGGTCAATTCCCCAGTAAAGAAAGAAAAAAAATTCTGCTACTGAGGAAAGGGAAATATAGCATAAGCTAGTTAATATTTAATAAAGCATTATTTTTTTAAATATGGCAAATGGTTGCTATCATCCATTTAAGAATGGATATTATATGATATTTATTTTCAGATTGGTACCCCCTGTCTCAGTGGTGTAATTTTGAGTTGTCTGTTCAACTGGTATTTCTGAGCCCTCATTAGGTATCTTCCTTTCTGACTGAGGTCATACCATATTTAGATGCTCTGTATTTATTTTGCCTGTTGGGGGACATCTGAAATGAAGCATTCCAAAAGTGGCAATGGGCTAAAACAATGTTTATATGCTTAATAGTCAAAATGGCTCTACTCAGTACAACATACTTACATCATTTTTAAACAAATCCTCACAAACCTCTTGCAGAGAAGAGTCCCTGAAGTCTAAATAACTTAGGAGGCATACATTTCATAATGGGAGGAAGAAAAACTTTTATCACATACTAGTAAATGATAGCTCCATGCAAAACTGCATCATATGGTTTCACATTAAAGCTTGACTACAACCTACAAAATATTTCAAAATACAACCATATCTCAATACGCTTCATCATGATCTCTCAGGGTAGTCACCACCATCTTCCACTTGGATTACTGTTGTAGCCTCCATAAAGCTCTCCCTGATTCCAGTTTTGCTCTCCTTATAGTCAAATCTCAATACAACATGCAGAGGGTAACTGCTAAACAGAAATTAAACGTCTCCCCCAGAGCACAGACTTATCAAAGACCTTGTTCTTTGGAAAACCAAGCCAATGTCTTTAATGACCAGAAAAATTCTACAGAATCCTCATCTGTTCTTTTTTAACTCTGTGCCTCTGTTTAGCCACTTTTCTTTTCCCTCACTGAGCTCATCTTTTCTAAGCATACCAGCTTCTTGGCTTCCTGTTACTCTATTTCTCATCAGGTTCCATCCACCTAACATTCTTCCCCCAAAAAATCAGAGCAGCAGAACAGATCCTCACTTCTTTCAAGACTTTATTAAAATACCTGCTGTGATCATCCTGTTTAAAATTGTCCCTTCCCAGAGCTCTCAATGACTCTTAACCTGGTAACCATTTTTCTTTTTTCTTTTAATTTACCATATAATTTGTGTGTTCCTTATGAATATTGCTTAATATCTATCTCCACCTTCACAGTCTAATCTCTAGAACAGCAGGAAATGTGTGTGTTCCTCTTATATATGCCAAGCTTTTGGAAGAGAATACTTAATAAATACTTATCACTGAGATGACTCTGAATGAATGAAGTCTATATTAATATGACTTCCATCTTTGACTTTAGAAAAATGATACTAATAAAGAATTTTTAGTTTTCCTAAAAGGACTTAACTCTCTCTCTCTCTCTCTCTCTCTCTCTCTCTCTCTCTCTCTCTCTCTTTCACTCTCTCTCTCTCTCTCTTTCATGTCTCTCTCTCTCTCTCTCTCTCTCTCTCTCTCTCTCTTTCTTTTTGGTGGTACTGAAAAGTTAAGACCAGAGCCCAACACATGACTTTCAGGCATGCTATCACTGAGCTGCACCCCCAGATTGAGATAAATTCTCACTAAATTACACAGGCTGCCTCTGGCCTTGAACATAGAATCCTCTTGCCTAAGCCTCCTGAGTCACTGGGATTAAAGGTATGCACCACTTCCCCTGGCCAGCACTTAGTTGCACACTAGTGTAGAAGAAATTTGAATGTAGGCACTCTAATTGGCCACATTAATACTTAACTTTTCTGATATGCTATAGCCATTAGTTTGTACTCCTTTCTACCATGTGGATTCTTGTTTAGGTTGTAGACTACTTAAACATATGCTCACACTAAGAATCTTAAATATGAAATGCCAATAATGGGTAAGATAGATGAATTTCTTTATATAATGATGGAATGGAATTGCATACAATCATAATACGTAAGAATATATTTCATGAAGGGGAATAAATGTATTAAAATATTTATTCAATATACTATAATATGAAATAAGAAAGCATGATACAAATTTGCATAAACAATATTATTTTAACAATGAAAGAAGATATACTTAGAGAAAAAGACCAAAAGCTTCAGATTAAAATTGGCATTTTCCTTTATTCCTACTTGGTGCTCTATTGATATGACAATAAAGAAAAAAATATATTACTTAAATGTACACATAAGAACAAAGAATAGACCCAATGAGATACATCATTAAAGTAGTTTAAACTATGGAAAATAAAAAAATCAATAACTAAGTAAAAAAAAAAACTCTAAGAAAAAGTTAAATTAAAACCTACTTTCATTACAGGAGGACATAAAGTAAGGTTTCTTATATCCTAAAACCCTCAAGAATCAGAGGCTCAAATTATATATAATAGTAAAGAGGAGGGTAGATAGGAGGGAAAAAACTTGAAGTATTTATTATTCTAAGGGTATATGAAGAGAATTTACATGCCCAAATTTAATTTCTCAGCCTGATCAGAAAGCTGACTATGTCTACTCCACTTTATCAGTGTCTCCAGAGAACTACCAGAGAATTTGTTACCATGTGGACACCAGAAATAGGATGAGGTGGAGTATCTGAAGGAGATGAGGTTGTGGAGCTTGTAAAAGTCAGCATAGTTGAAGATGTGACCAAAACAGAGTTAGGAGGATCACAAGTTTGGAGTCAGAGGCAGTCTGGTAACTTAGGAGACCTTGTCAAAATAAAAAGTAAATATATATATATATATATATATATATAATATATATTACATATATATAATTACATATATATAATATACATATATATAATAATAATGTAATATAATATTACATATATATAATATAATATACATATATATAATATATATATATATATATATATATTTATAGCTGAGGGTGCCGCTCAGTGGTAGACTGGTAGCAAAAGTATGCATGAGGCCATGAGTTCAACCCCAAGTACTGAAAAAAAGAAAAAAGAATTCTAATGCCAGATTAGTAAGATAACCCATTTTACTTCCATGAGAAAGCATGAGGGAAAGAGCAAAATGGCAGGATATTTTTGCATCCTTTGCTTGTATTGCTTTTGTCTTGTCTTTTTTTTTTTTTCTATGTTATGGACTTTTTTTATTAGAAATTTTTAATGTACATCATAATGTGATTCATTTTGACATGCTTTTCGTTGTGACAATTTTCATATATGCAATTTGATAAGCATTATTCATATAGGTTACCCCTTACCCTCCTCTATGTTTACCCCTTCCCCCCTTCCTATCTAAATTTCCCATCCAAGTCTTCTCTATCTTTTACTATATAGTATTTTTCTATATGTCCTAGGGTTCCATTTCTGTTTAAGATAGAAACTTTTCCTGTAGTGGTCTTTGTTTCTACCTTGTTAGAACAATTACATGCGATTTTTAGTCCATTTATATTGACCTCATTCTTATCTTCCCTCCCCCCCCTTTTAATGTGATCAATTTCTTCTCATTAAAACCATAGGAATGGGGAAGAAGTATATCTCCATAATATACCACTTACAATGAGCTTAATACCCACAGTCAGCCTAGTATTGAGCATCCTCCTCATGGAGAATATCAGCAGTGTAATATAAAGGGTCTTCTTTCACTCAATAAGATCTCTTCTTCAACACCAAATCTACCTTTTTTTCTTTTAAATCCTCTTGGAGGTCTCTATTAGGAAGTCAAATCATTGCCCATATAAGGCTCTTTCTATTACACATTGCTTTCTACTGTATGTCCAGTCATGTTGTCCAATAATAATAAATCAGAGGATCTGTAATAATTTAAAATTAAACCATAAAGATAAGTGAGTCATAAAATGCAACATATAATTTCTCCAAGTTTGGATATGAATCTTTTAAAATATGAATTTCCTAAGGAATAAAATAAGGCTGAAGATTAAATGAATTATTCATATTCTTGTGTGTGTGTGCATGTGAATAAAAAAATCTTGCTTGATAGGTATGAGGAGGTATTTCATTCTAGTTTAATTTGCATTTTCCTGTTATTTTGTAGCAATGAACATTTTTTCACATACTTGTTAACCATTTGCATATTTTCTTTAGAAAAATGTCTGTTCAAGCCCTTGGACTATTTTCAATTGAGTTGAGGCTTTTTTGCTGTTTGAGTAACTGGAAACTTTATATATTTTGGAGATTAATTCCTTGTCAGATATATAGCTTGCAATTTTTTTCCTGTTCTGTAGGTTGCCTTTTCATTCTGTTGATTGTTTCCTTTGCTGTGCAGAAGCTTTTCAATTTGATATGTTCTCACATATTTTGTGTTTTTTCAGTACTTTCATTGTCATATGCATGTTACCCTTGCCAAGACTGATGTCACAAAGCCTTTATCCTGTTTGTGTCAAGGAGTTTTATAGTCTCAGGTCTTAAGTTTAAGTTTTCAATCTATTTTGAGCTGATTTTTGTGTATGGTGTAGATCTGAGTCCAATCTTATTCTTTTGCATATGGATATCATTTTTCTCAACACAGTTTGTTAAAGAGACTATACTTTTCCCATTGTGTACACTTGTTGAGTTGATTGTGTATGTATGTCTGTATTTCTTTGCTTTCTCTTCTGATTCATTGATCCGTATCTCTTTATTTAGGTCGACAGTGTATTGTTTTGATTACTGTAGCTTTGTAATTTATTTTGAACATAGGAAGTGTGATGTCTCCAGTTTTGTTTTTTCTTTCTTAAGATTGGTTTGGTTGTTCATACTCTTTTGTGGCTCCATGTAAAGTGTATATTTTTTCTATGTCTGTAAAAATACCATTGTTATTTTGATAAGGGTTACATTGAATTCATAGATCACTTTGGGTGTTTCCATCCATTGAAAACACAAACACAAAGGGAAAATAGTGTGAATACATACAGGAAGAGCTAGCACCATGGGAATATGTAGGACTAGAGTGACACATTCTTCTGTGTGTCTATCTATGGGCACAATTTTCCCCCTTTGTAAGGACACTCACCAAGTTGGATAAGGCCAAGACTAATTGCCTCATTTTATGTAGGTTATCTTTATAAAGACTCTGTTTCCAAACAAGGTCACATTTTGAGGTGAGGATTATCTTTTTTGAGGCGATATAATTCAACCTATAACATTGCCCATCACATGTAATGTGGAAGTATCACAGCCCACTGCCTCATGTAAAACTTGGACCACAGAGAATAGAGCATAATGCCTGAGTCACATAGTGGGTTAGTATACTTGTTACATAAACTTCAAATAACCACTTAAGTGTTCCAATCTCCTTTTGCACTTAAGAAATAGTGATGGCAAGAGTAAAAGACATCTCACAGATTTGATGAGAGGATCAAATGAAAAATTGTACCGGAAAAAGGTTTCATTAGCATTATACAAATAAGAGATAATATTGTTATTTTAGCAAAGATCTTTGCTAAGATTTTGAAATTGGCACATTTTTCCTTTTATAAATGAGATTTGGCAATTTATATTTCTGGAAAGTGGACTATGATTGTGAAATACTTTATTAATAGAAAAATATTTTTCATCACAAGGGGTAGTGAAAATATAGTTTAAAGTAAAGTGTTTAGACTATGAAAATCCAGTCTTCAAACTATACACTTATAATATTCCAAATTTTAAAAAAATTTAAAGATTTTCTCATATGGTTTGGGAAAGAGCTTAAAGAGAGAGCTAGTATATTCACCTGACTGGCTGGGGCTTCACCAGAAAATTCTCAAGTCAGGGGACTAAAATAACGTAAATGTTTATTCATTCCCAAATCTCATGGATAATGCTATCTAGGAGCTAGCCATTGCTGTAAGTGGCAGGATCCACACATGTCATCTTCATGTGGTCACAACTTCCTTAATATAAGGTGTTTGGGCTAATGACCAATTGCTGAGGAGGAAGGGAGAAAAGACAAAGAGGAGAAGAAGGAAAGGGAAGGAGATGAGTGGGAGGGAGAGGAACACAGGGAAGAGAGAAGCTGTAATATCTTTTATAACCTAGCTTCATCATTATTTCTGCCACATACTATTAATCAAGGAAGTCATATGTGTGCTCAGACTCAAAAAGATGAAACATAGATCCCCCTATTTAATGGAGGAATGTCAATATTGTGTTATAAGAATATTATGTAGAATACTGTATATTTAAGTATGGTCAGCAGTAAGGAATAAGCATACTAGATAAACAAAGTTTTTATTTACTGTTTTACTTTTCAGCAAAGCTTAGATCCAACTCAGGGCCTTGTGATTGAACTTAGGGCCTTGTGCATATCAGGCAAGTTCTCTGCCACTGAGCTACACTCCCAGCTCATAGTAAGGAACAAACAAACAAAAATATATTTAGTAAAATCACATATGGTTTGATATTAAATTAATTCTAAGTAAGTCTTTATGGATTAAAGAAATAATTGCTTTGAATATAATAAAATTTTTAGACTTGATTGATAGTAATATTGTATATTAAACGTAGGATATTGGTGAAACATATAAATTGAAGGGTTTTTATATACCTAAGTGTGTATATAGTAAAGAATCAAATTTTGAAATGATAATCTTAGCATCCATTTTAATAGGTTATAAAAAGTGGAGTAATATGCAAAAAATAAAATATCATACAAAATATTAATATTAATAAGTGAAATTTATTGAATAACAAGTGAACATACAATAAAGAGGATAAATTCAGCCAATAGATTATTCTCCTCAAATATTAATAAATTTTAAAATCCTTTACAATACATACCATGTAAAGAGAGAAAAAGAATAGACATGGTAATATAAAAGGAAGTAGAGTAGATGCAACATAGATTATGACAATAATAAGATATCAAAAGCACATTTTTGCCAATGATATTTAAAATTTAGGTAAAATGAAAAGAATACTTAGAAAAACATGGCATGTCAAATTTACCTCAACAACAAAAAAGAAAATATAGATATCTTATAAAAATGATTTCATACTTCAAGAAAATTAAGCTTTATCAGAAAGTTGTCTTAAATATTCAAAGAACACATAATTCCAATCTTATGCAAGCTATGCCAAAGAATATTTTTGAGAATATATTTTTGTCAAGATATTAATTATAACAACTGACCTTAGCAAAAAACTGCTGACCTATTCACTGAATAGCTCAAAAACACAGGCAGTATGAACAAATTCAGCAATGTTGTGTGAGACAAAAATAGATATAATTGTAACTATTGGAGCATATCCTATTGAGCTCAGCATTGAGGATAAGGTGCTTATAGTTTGGTTTGAAGTCATTCCCATATTTTTAATGACTTGGAAAGTACTTAGCACATGTAAGTATTTTTGGAGGAATGAAAAGCAAAGTAGAAATGTAAATATTTGTAGCACTCACAGAGATTACAACTAGAAGCCAGGCCCGGTGGCACACACCTGAACCTCAATGACTCAGGAATCTAAGGTAGGCAGGTCAGAAGTTCAAGGCCTGATGCAGGCTCCATAACTTAGTGAGGCCCTGTCCCCCTCTCCTCCTCAAAATTAAATGGGCGGAAAATGACAGAGTCCTTGCAATGTATGTGCACAGCCCTGAGGTCAACCCCCAAATACCTAAAAAAATATTATAACCAGAAAATATTCTTATCACATATTTCAATCATAGTCCTTTACTTACTAGAAATTTATCCTAATGTCCTCCACCATCCCTTTATTACTATAGAAAGCTATGATTCATCCCTAAAGGAAAACACACACACAGAGATACAAGGGAAAACCAGAGAAGATTCAAAATTTTTAAGAGGGAATATTTACAAAACAAGTAAATGTGGAGAAACCTAGCCAAGAACAGATTTTACTTTGTTGTTGTATTTTTGGTCTTCTGTCCTTGACACCTTCACTCCCACATATCATTCACATACTTGACTCTTAGTTTTCCCATTGCAGTAACCACAGATGAGGACTTCCTAAACCTTCCTGTATTCGTTTCACTTGAATCTGATTCAAATTGTTCAGAGGCCTAGAAATCAAATAACTTCATAATTCTGACTAGAACTCTTTTTAAAAATTGTTTTCTCTCCTCCTCATCTTTCCCTATTCATCTTACTTGTATAGACTTCTCAGAAAACAACACAGGCCACACTTTCTTGTCTCTATATTTTTAGTCACACTTTTTTTATATGGAATATTACTCTCTCCCATATCCATCAACTAAATGCTTCTCATCTCAAATTCAATCTCCTCACTGAAATTCTTTGTGGCTCCTCCATGTTCCAGTTGAAATTATTCCTCAATGTTTTAAGTGAACACATTTTTATTTAGGGAATTTCACATTTTGATTTCTTCTCTACCCATCATGGTCTCCCCAGTTCCTCTGAAGCTGAAGTTCAAGATTTCTCTTCCAAATAACGCCCTTTTTATTGGAAATTTTTAATGTATAACTTAATGTGTTTCATTCTGACATGCATTTTACTGTGACATTTCAAACATATATGTGTTTCATTGTACATTGCACAGATAACTTCCTCCTTACCCTCTTGTGCCCCTCCTCCTCCCTCTCTTACCCTGCCCCACCAATGACTTCTCTTCTACTTGCATGTCTTTTAAAAAAGTCATGCTTAATCCAGTTTTTCTATCAGCCCACAATTCTTTTGGGCTTCTTATTTCCACTTGAATTCTGGATATACTGATGACAATTTCAAAGCTTCCTATCTGAGATCTTTGGGGCCTAATTTCTTTAGGATTTACTTCAGGCTCATTTTACAGTGGATGCATTTGCCTGGTTCTCAATTGCTTACACAGAATTTATAATTTTTAGAACTTCATGTCCTAAGTAAATAGAAACCACATAGTTAACTTATGCATTTCTCAACATGAGTGAGTTCAGATCAGACAAATTCCTGAGTTATCCCACTCAGGAATACTACAGATCTGTGGGGTAGGCCAATACTATTTTAAGCATGATCCTCTCATAGCAAGACATATCTTCAACTTATGTTCCTTATGTTCAAAAGACAGAAGCCTTACAAAAAGTCATCTTCATGTATTACAATATGACCTTATGTTCAAAAGACAGAAGCCTTACAAAAAGTCATCTTCATGTATTACAATATGACAAATGATTTCAAATTATTGACTCTTTATTCTTGGAAGCATCATAATGGCTTTCAATACCCCCATCACTTTAAACTATCTTAGGTATCATATTCCTTCTTATATGTATCAAAACTCATACTAAAAATGAGGTCTGGTTGCAAAAGAGGATTTACTTTTTGCTCCTATCTATAAATCTTTAACTATTAAACAAACAAATTAAACAAACACACAAGTGCTATTATTCCTCTATCTTCTACACAATCAAGACCAGGAATGCATATTTTCAAAAGCCTATTCAATTGTCTGCAGCTGTACCACTGTGGCATCCCATCCTGCCAAATCTTGGAAGTTAAGCAGGGTCAGGCCTGGTTAATACTTGGATGGGAGACCACCTGGGAACACCAGGTGCTGTAGACTTGGGAGAAGTACGGGGGAACCCACTCCCAAAAACCAATCAGCCATTGAAAACCCTATGAATAGCAGAGAAGCACTGACAATGCTGCCTCACCTGTTGTACATAGGGTCCCTATGAGTAGAATACCAACTCGAGGGCACATAACAACAACATTCAATAGCATATATCACTTCCCAGCCTGATCTATGTTTTTATTTGTCTTTAATGTCAGTATTTCAAGCTCAGAGAACAACTGTTATTCAATTTATATGTTACTTAACATATATCCTGTAGCAGAAGTCTAAACATATAAGATAGGATCAATTAATATTTGTTAAATTATATTAATTTTAGCTTCAAACTAAATACTCATTTCTTAGAAAAAAATTAATATTCTTCAGTAGGCATAATTCTCACTTCTCAAACTTTAGAATATATAGAAATTTCTTTAGTTTGGAAGTTCTAACATTCTCCTCTAACCTGTTTCCTTCATGATAAAACCATTTGAGAAATAACAGATTCACTTTTAATCTGTTGTTCGGTCACAAATAGTTTGTCATAACACCATGAAGGGAATGAGTAATGTGCTCTAACCTAAATATATTTAACCTCTGTACTATTTTATAGAAATGTAAGGCAAATTTCAGAAATATAATAACTGCCTCTGACACATAAAACTTACAAGAATAACAAAACTTTAAGAGGTAAGATGTAATCAATTGAATTTCTAAGGGACATCTCAATTCCCCACACTTACTCATCTTTTGAAACTTAATCTGTTACTGCTACCTTACTTTCTCTCTGAACAAATAAAACCACATAGAATGAATGACAAAGATTGCTAAACAACACAAAGCTTCAGTTATTTTTTACTTTTAAAATCTTCTTCAATATTCAAATTTCCTCTAAGAAGGAAAACTTCATGCAGCCCTGCACAGCCATTTCAACACTTGCTCTATACCCAGTACATTCTTTCTCTACAGAAGGAAAAGACCGCATTGTCTGGTAGGGAGTGTTGATTTCAGAAGTTTTCAGTAGATTTACCACAGTAATAGGAAGAAAGAAACCCTTTCTTTTTCTATAGGCATGATCTAATCCCAGAGCTCTGTGATGTGAATAAACAGCGGGCAGTAGAGTAGGCTGAATGGACAGTAATGCTATGTATCTTTTCATACAAATGCAGAGGACAATTATTCCCTCAGGTTACAAGCTCCGTTTTTATTTTCAACTTCATTGATTCATCATTAGTTGCTAAAATCAAAGGCAGGAGATCTGCCTGCCTCCATATTTTTGAAGCTATGCACCCTTTGTTTGTATTATATGCTTTTAAAAAGTTATTCTGTAGAACACATTTTACCTTTAAAGATGTGCAAAAAAGTAACATAACACCCCATATTAGAACCAACCTTAGTGGAATACTATTGTATTTTCACTGCTGCATTTCATAGATTCTGTTATCATTATCACTCACAATGTAAAATAATACAATATGTAAATAACAGCTATGCAGCTTTTCATTATCACTTATTTATTAACTATTAGAAAGCAGTCGACAATTGCAATGACAGATACCTCTCAGGTCTCTTCTAACTACAACTTTTGGTTAAAACAATCACTCATCTATCAGTCTGTATCATGAAAATATAAATTGTGTATATAAGTTAGAATACACAGGTACCCTAAAATTTATATTTTACCAAATCCTGTTCTAAGCAAGTTATACATATTAATTCATTAATAGATACCTTAGAATGTAGATGTTATCATCAGTGCTGCCATCATCACTTAGAGATGAAGAAATGAATCTACAGAATTGTTATATAATTTATTCAAGATCATACAGGCAATAAGTGATAGGTAGCATCTGAGATGTGAACCTAGTGGGTTTGGCTCTACAGCACATGCTGTTAGCCACCAACCACAGTACTCTCCTGAAAAGTTCTCCCTATAGTGAGATTTCTCCCTGTTATGCTCCCATTTTGCTACATAGTTAAATGAATACTTTTCTATCATTCTCAGGGATGTCTCTCTATTGGATAACTATAATTGATCAGTTTCACTGACTTTCAGATGAGAATTCAATAACTTCAATGCATGAAACAAAGAATTCCTAAAGTTAGAATCTGCTATTTCATAAAATTTCAGTTAAGTACAGATTGAATTAAGTACAGATTGAATAGTTAAGTACAGATTGAATTTTATAGACTTAAATATTTTGATGCAGCTTTATTCAGAAGGTCAAAATATTTCATCAATAATAAAAAATTCAGAGATTCAATGGTTGATAAAATGTGTGCAATAAAATGCATATTATAGTATTTGAGTCTGATACTGTGTAATCTATTATATCTACCCTGAGATGAGATTCAGTTTTTACTCACAATTACTATAATATATATGCATACAGTTTATATCACATAATATTGGTTTGACAACCTTCTTATTGAAATAATGTCTTCCCATAGTTTTTGAATTGATGATCAGGAAAGGCAAGGGGTGGAGATAAGAAGCTCAGCAATCAGGGTTAATCTCCTTTGATTGTTACTTTTTATATTGTTCTGTTAGGAAAACTTAGGAAATGACTTTGCAGCAGTAGGCTCCCCTCTTTGTTGCTGGGAAACAGTCATTTGTGATTATTTCAAGGCATTGCCACCTGGAGCAGAAAACACCTTTCTTTGCCAAGGTGCCAGATTAGACAGATCACATCACTTCAAGACCAAACATCTGCTGAGACAACGTTGAGAATGCTGTGAAGTCCTATTGGCTGCAGTTTTAAGAACATTTGTTTCAAATTCTCAAGTCCCAATTAGTCTATAAAATATTTATTAAGTCTTTAATACATTCAGAACACTGCAATAGTCACTATGGGCAAACAAAAGGAAGCCGTTTACAATCTACCTACCTCTCTATAGAGTTCTTTACAATATAAAGCTAGAAATAGTTTCTAACATGAAACAGATGTGACCTTGTCCCTAAGGAACTTAAAGGATAGTGACTTCTGAATCAGAAGCTGAATGGAGTACAGAATCAACAATTCTCATCTAACATTTCACACAATGTAATTGCTCCTTCTGCAATATATCCTGTAAATTCTGCTTGAATGAATCCAACTATATCTATAGCTAGCTAGTGAGGAGGCAGAGTTCCAATTATTAAGATTTTTCACATCATTTGTCCTTTAGGAGCCATCCATTGCACATCTCTTCAAACATTTGATCACTGTCCCCGAAAAATGTGCCCTTCATCAATTCTGTAAGCTCAGCTACCTAATTCCTTCATACAATCATGCAGCTTTATTTTTCTTTTAACTCCGTTTAAGCTTCTTTAGATACTGCTTTACCTATTCAATATGTCAGATTTATGTTCAAACAATTACCTCTCTGGCTTCCTTTTTTTAGTGACTCAAAATGCAAGCAAGATTCATAGGTCAATTAGGATTCATTTTAGTTTTCTTTCCCTGAGATATACCTTTGTATGAATATTATTTATATAAAAAAAACCTGTAGGCACATACAAGGTCTTACTCAGTTACACTACAAGGGAATGAAAGCCAGTCAGGAATCAAAATGATTTAAAGTCAAATAATTCATAGCTATGGAAGACTTAAAGGACAGAGCAGAGTTGGATTTGACAGAAAAGTAGCAGAGCTAACAAGATATGATGACGTGTGACCAATATTTGATGGTAGTTGTGGCTTGAGGGGCTGCTTAATGAAAAGGGCATAAACTAGAATGTGGGTGGGTAAGCCCTCATGGAGCTGCCTAAAATAAAAGAAGTAAATTGGTGTAACTTACAGTATCTTCTACATCTTATCATATATATTAAACTAAAGTGAAGGAGGATTGTGACTATCAAAATGATGACCAAGAACAGTCTCAAAGAATCAGTCAGTTTGCATAGATAGGGTATAAACCTATTTGTTGATAACCTGCAGTGAAAAAGTACAAACTCCAGTGGTCTTGACAAATCATTGTCCTAATTATCAACTGCTTTCTGATGCAGTTTGTCATTGCCTGGTACAGAATGGGTATTCCAAGAGACCAAAAAGGAAAAAGAAGTGAGGCTGAGATTTCCAATCTCAGTTCTTCTCTAATGAAATGCTTCATATGTATTAACATGATGGTCACAGACCTGGAGATTCACCAAAGTTTTAAGTTTTTTACTTTTTTATGTTACTGAATTTCATAGCTTTATATTTTAACATTTTGATGTAATGTTTTAAATTCTGTGATTACAAATTTATTTAAAAAAACCATTATTTTATCATCAAGTCCTAAATTATACCACATTCCATACTTTCTGCAGAGTTTACTTTTGGGTAAGTTTTTATGATGTAGTTCTCTACTTTTAAAAAGATAAAAATATTTCATCGTGATAAAAATTCATTGAATTCTTTACATTTTCAGTCTGCTTTTGAATGACAGGATAAGCTTCACAATATAAAAATACAAAGAATATGATATTTCAATCTGAGTGTGTATCAATGTATGATACTGTTCTTTTTATTCTTTCTGAATATCATATTTTCTTCTTGAGAGAAAGATGCTGACAGACCTATTTAATCTTTTATATTGGCCAGAGTGATAACTTTCTATTGAATATTTCATATTGTACTGATACAGAATATGACATTATGCAAAACTTGGCACAAACTTGGTTCAGGAGAGCAAGTGCTTAAAAATAAAACACTTGAAAGCTTGGGACTTAGCACACAGCTGTGCTCCTGATAGGACAAGCCAAACAACTTGTGTCTTCACTCATGCCACTGTGGGCTTCTGCAATAATATTCTGCTCCTATCCTTACAGCAGACTTCTATATCTCAGCTGCTGTATGCTTCTGTGGGGCACGCCCCTCCCGGTTCGGCCTGGATGTTCAGATGGGTAGTGTAGCCATGCACACAGATACTAAACACAATTCACTTGGGACCCTCAGGTGAGGGGAATGGACTCCTGTGGCCCTCAGGATGCTGGCGGAGATGGGAGAAAGGAAAAGCCTCAGGTGCTTTTGCCTTCCAGGGGCAAACACCTGTGTTGTTGGTCTCGGTGGTCCTGGTGGTAATGAGGAGACAGTTCTTGCTTCATCGGTGATCAGCCAGAGAGCGGGTTCTTTCCTTGTTGATGGACATGGCAGGAGAGCATTGTTTCCTCACCGAACATCTGGGCAAGAGCAGGAAAGCTGTTTCCTCATTGGTGGTCCATCGGTGGTCCGGGCAAGAATGGGGTCTTCCTTGTTGGCGGTCGAAGATCCAGGCCAAAAGGGTGAGGTTGTTTCCTTGGTGGTCGAAGGTCCGGGCCAAAAGGGGTGAAGTTGTTTCCTTGACGATGGTCCAGGCAAGAGAAACGGCAAAAAGGATTGAGCTGCAGCAGCACATCTCCTTATATAGCTTGCCCACAGAAAGGCCTGAGCCAATCAGCTTTAAGTCCAATTGTACAATCAGGTTCAGGGGATCTGTGAAGGGTTTCATACAAATGTCCAAACAAGTTACTTTCATTTTCCCTAGATTTAGCTATTTTCTCAGTTTTGGGGTTTTTGCCAATTTCCTCACAATTTCTCCCTACATGCTCCCAGAATGATATGGCAACTTCCCACAAATCTGTTCTAAGGATGCTGCTCCAGTGATAGCTTGCTAATTAGTTAGTTAACTTAAACTAATGTCCCCTTAATATTAGAACATGGAAGCAAACCCAATTTTAAATGTTTATTTTAAACACTCTTGCACAAGTCTAACACAATATTTACATTATAGTTTCCAGAATTTAATAGGGGAAACTCTTTCTGTATGATGTAATTTTCAGTAAAACCAAAATGTGTAGTCTGAATTGCACTACATGGCCATAATTATACCATTATTACCTGGAGACCCAACTATGTTTTAATAATGATTCTTTATGTTTTAGAAATGGTAAAGTGGATGATTTGTGTGATTCTCTCTCTTGAGAAACCTGCATCCATGTCTTGGATATGTAATATGATTATTTTCCTAAACAATTTTCTCTCTGGGGAAGCCCAAATCCATGTGTTGGATATATATACTTATTCTTTTCTTAAGTGCCTTTTTTTTTTCTTTTTGAATGTCCATGCTTAATTCGAATGTGAGTACTGTCTCTCTTGGCCTGCAACTGTAGCTCTGTGGCATCCGATCCCGTTAGGTCTCAGAAACTAAGCAGGGTCGGGCCTGGTTGGTACTTGGATGGGAGACCCCCTGGGAACAACAGATACTGCAGGCTTGGGAGAAGGACTTGGAAACCCACTCCCAATAATCAATCTGCCATTGAAAACCCTATGAACAGCAGAGAAGCACTGACAATAGTGTTTCACCTGTTGTATGTAGGGTTGCTATGAGTCAGATACCAACTCGACCTCACCTAAAAACAACAACAACTGTCTCTTACCCCTAATTAATGATTTCACTAACTTTGTTTCATAAAAAAACTAATGATTTCAATATTAGACTTAAAAGTTTAAAAATATATTACAAATTTCCTTTAGCTGACCATAACTGTCATCTTCTAAGAACTCTTCTCCCTTTTCCTGGTTATTTTTCCTGGAGAAATCACTCCCTATCAGTAAGGTTAGGCTGAGTTCACTCTTCCAGCAAAATATCCTTTTCCTACTGTAAAGATCATGGTAATAGAGTTAATATTTCATTTAGTGATATAAGGGCAGAGATAAATATTTCATTTAGTCAGTTTTTCCTATGAAATTAGGAAATCTTATGACAAACAATACAAAAATTATTGAATGCAATAATATGGTAAAACAAATGTTCTGACATGAAGAAAGAAATGTCAAGCATGGGAAAAAGCCACTACCAGAATCAGAATAAAAAAGGATAATTTGTTAAAATTTATTTTCTTTTTAAATGGATGTAACAACTTTGATACATGTTAGAGTTAAGCTAGATTTCTGGAGGGTGTGACCATGAGAAATTCTACTTACTTATCCAGGGATCTCAAAATTTTGGATAACAGAAAGCTCTGTTCCCTTAAATTGAATGACACAGGTATAGAATACAGGAAAAATTCAGTAGAAGGTAGCAATCCACTCTGGAAGCAATCTCCAAAAAATTAGCCATTGAAAATCATATGGGAGTCATTATGAGTTGGACCTGACTCAACAGCACCTAAAAACAATACAATGTCAAAGGCAAATTTGGACTAATTTCCTGAAGGAAAATAAGTATCAATTAAGGAAGTAGTATTTCTTTTATATCCAATAAAGCTTAGACTTTAGGACATGGAACTTTTGTTAGCTTTCCCAAAACATCCAGAACTACATTTCTGAGCCAATAGTGTGTGATCAGACAGATCTGGGTTCAAGTTAAGCCCTGTCTCTCACAAAAAGTGCAATTTTACCTTTCAGAGATTCAATTATATTATCTGTAAAGGGAATCACACACACACACACACACACACACACACACACAGGGAGAGAGAGAGAGAGAGAGAGACAGAGACAGAGACAGAGACAGAGACAGAGGAAGACAGAGTAATATAACTTAAAGAAATTAAACTATGTGATGCAAAAGCAGATGGCTATAAACGATAATTTCAGATATCTAAGTGATTATGAACTTTATAATGTTCTACATATTTCACCAAGTTCTAGTCATTAGCTTACTCTTGCAGATGAATTTACAAAGATAAAAATATGTTATGTGATATGCGCATTCAGAATTATTTCTATGTATTTCTAATTGTTGTTGTTAGGTGCCATTGAGTCAGCATCCAACTCATAGCAACCCTCATAGGGTTTTCAATAGCTGACTAATTCGGGATTGCCTTGGGAGTGGATTGCCAGGTCCTTCTCCCATATTTCTAATTACATATGTAAAAATGTAATGTATTCTTTCCACAGACAAGGGATACTCATTTTTGATGGTAGTATTTCAACAGAATTTAAAAACTTATTAAGTTTTCAAAGTTTTTCATAAAATTGCTTTTAAAGTCTAAATTTCATAGAAATAGATGACATTAGTTTAAATAATAAGAAAAGGTATATACTATAATTATCAGCATTTTTCACCTATAGAGGAGGTGAATAGAATTAGCAACCTCAAGATATACTAGACCAAATCAGTTAAACCCAATGTTTCCTTTTAATGAATATTCTGCAGAGTAATCTCATTTTTAACATTGGTAAAATTTAAAGGAGTATTTCTCTATTTTAACCTATGTTGGATTCATTATAACTTTTTCCCCCCAGTACTTTGAGGGTTGAACACAGGGCCTCACACATACTTTGCAAGTGCTCTACCACTAGGCTACACTGACAGCCCATTTTATTATTCTTTCACTTTGAGACAAGGCTTCCTAGCTAAATTGCCCAGGATTTCCCTGGCCTTGAACTCTCAATCCTTCCTTAGTTTCCTGAGTTACTGGGAGTAAGAGTTTGTACCACCAGACCTGGATGAATTCATTATAACTTTTAATAAAGGTTATCAATTTCAGTTACCTAAACTGTAGTTAAATACAAAAGGATGGTTGATTTTATCTACAGAGAGATAAAGAAGAATAGGCCCTTTTGTATGAAGATAAAATATGTTGTTTAGACTGAGCAAATATTTGATGAAATAATTACAAGCCTAAAGGCTAAGAAAGAAATTAATAAGGCCTGGGTCTAAAAGACTCTCTCTAGGAATTAGTTTTTTTGTAATTGATCAAGGATCAGTTTACAGAGGAAAAATTGGTATTATGGTCAGAAAGGAAAAAAAGGAAAGAATACAATTATCCCAGGTACAAGCATTGGGGATGGAGGACAAGAAGTATCAGCTAAAGCTGAAAACTTTGAGGCAAAGCTTTGTAGATGTGAAAGACGTAAAAACAAAAGTCATAATGTAGCCTACTTCTCTTTTAAGTGGCACCAGATAGCAGACAGATTTTAGTTATTTTGGAGATGGAGAAAAGGACCTTAATTGAATCTAAGAAGGAAACAAGTACATAAATGAAACAAAGGAAATTCCAGGTTATGGGGAACAGATATAAAAACCAAGTGAACAGCTTTCTCTTAAAATTCTAGGTTGGCAGGTATTAATAAGAAATATTTTGGAACCACTCCTTAAAGTGATATATCATTATGGTAGTTAGGCTCAACAATAACAGGGTAGGGAGATTGAGTAGAGAAGCGCAGTATAATACAAACATTGACAAAGGAGTTGCAATATGACAGCAAAATCAATGGTTCTGAAGATTTTTGTCTATAAAGTACATGGGTGCACCATATAATATTGTGAAACTATATCATTAAGGACATGTTCAAATAAAGCAAGACCTATTAAATGGTACTTGGCCAGAAAACAATATGTAGAGGCAGTTCACCTTCAAACTGATACAGATATTGATTGGATCCACCAAAGTTACATTGTAGGTGACCATACCCACTACAGACAGTGAGTTGAGATGGCAAATCCTGTGTGCTGATCCACAGTTTATTGGTTTTGCAGAGCTTCTTGTAAAATATCCTAAGATCTTAACCAAGAGCAAATATAAAATAAAATGTCTGTTTCTAAATGCAAAAGGAAAGGAAAAGGAATACTGACCATCTGAAATAGCAAGGAGTGATAAACCAAGTCATTTTGGAACAAGAAAGGGACTAACAGCCAAAGAAAGGTAACTTTATGTTTCCATTTTTGTCTTTTTCTTAACTTGCTTCAGCCTGCTGGAAAGAAGAAAGGAAACAACAAAGACTCTGATGAAAGACTCTGATGAAAGACTCTGATGAAGAAAAACATAGGAGAGAAAATATTTCTTCAGTCACTGAAGTAATACATGTCCTTCAAGAACTGAAATATTCAAATTTCTCCAAAGGTAGGATTTAGGGATGGTCACACTTCAGGTATTGCTCTGTCTTGGATATCAGACTTTGTAAGCATCAAACCTCAGAGCAGGTTTGGGTCAAATCAGGAAACTTTAAGAAATGAATCTCTACCTGAGTTGAATTTTTAACAGAAAAAGTCCTTCCACTGGATATAGGATTGTTAGTGCAAAGGGATACAGTGACAGTCTTTGTGGTACAGAAGTAAAAGACTCCAAAATTTGGCTGAAAACCAACCATATTCACAGAGATTAGCAAAATGAAAAAATTTTTTAAAAAGAAAAAAGAAATAAAGAAAAACAAAAGAGAAAAAAGAAAGGAAAGAGAAGAAAGAGAAAAGAATGAATGAAAAAGAAAGAAGGAAAGAAAAAAGAAAGAAAGACAGACAGAAAGAAAAGCACTGTGAAAGAAAATATTTACTTTATGCACCATGTGAAAATTTAAATTGGTACAGCCATTATAGAAAATAGTATGGTTTCCCTCAAAATACTAAAAATAAGACAACCATATGATTCTGAAATCCACTACTTACTACCCAGAGGAAATGAAATCAGTATCTGGGATAGAGATGTGCCTCCCCGTGTTTGCTGCAGCAATATGCACAATACTCAAAATTGGAATCAACTTAAGTGACCATCCACAGATGAATGGATAAAGAAATGGTGAGATACACACACACACACACACACACACACACACACACACACACACACGGATGTTATTTAGCCTTAAAAAAGAAAGAAATCCTGCCATTTGCAAAAACATGAATGAACTTAGCAGATTTCATGCTAACTGAAATAAATGAAACACACTAGGACAAATACTGTATGATCTTATTCATATGTGGAATTTAAAGAAGTTGAAATCAGAATAGAGTAGAGTGAGGACTGCCAGGGGCTGGGAGCATGGGAGTAATGGAAGGATTTGGATCAAATCTTTCAGTTATAAGATATAAATTCTCAAGACCTAATATACAGCATGGCAACTATAGTTAATATTGTATTATGTACTTGAAATTTGCTAAGAGAATAGATCTAATGTCTTCTCGTCATACAAAAAAGATAAATGTGTGAGATGATAGATATATTGATTATCTTGGTTGAGGGAATAATTTCACAATGTGTACATATATCAAAGTATCACACTGTACACCTTAAGTATATATACAATGTTCATTTGTCAGTCATACCTCAAAAAGGCTGAAAGAATTTTTGAGTAGTACCTCTTTTAGATTAGGGTTGACTGTTAACAGAAGATCAAGACTAGATCACCATTAAAACAAAATTCTCAAGAGCAAATTTAAATAAAAAAATGGATTGGATGCCAAACAAAGAAATCCTATAGAAAGTACCTTGGCTGGAGCACCAATACAATTATGTAGTATGAATCCATTCGATATACCTTTGAGGGAGTCCTTGCATTGACACTCTTTGAGAAGTGTGTTAAGGCGATTCAGACCTCATCACTTCCACTTCATTATGACTCAGGTGGTGTCACCCTAAATTAATTTATGGATTTCTCACTATTAAGATTAAATAATGTATTCTGGAGAACTAGTCCTCCCTAATATCATAGTGAGAAAGAAAGTGTAGGGAAGAATTGGGAGGAAATTGGCAAAAACTCCCAAACTGGGAAAATGGCGTTTGAATATCTGGTTTGTAAGTTAGAAATCTAGGGAAAACGAAAGTAACTTGGTTGCATGTTTGTACAAAACCCTCCCTGATTGGACAATTGGACTGAAAGCTGATTGGCTCAGGCCATTCCGTGGGCGAACTATATAAAGAGCTGCGCTGCGGCAGCTCGACCCCCTTCTTGGCACGACCTTTCTGGCATCCCTTTCTGCGCCTTCTCGCCTGTTCCTGCCCGGACCACAGATGAGGACGCGCCTCTCCCGCTGCTCTCCCCCAAACCTTTGATGAGGAAAAAACGCTCTCCCCATCGCAATCCTCAACAAGAAAAAGAACCTGCTCTCCATCTGACCAACGATGAAGCAACAGCTGTCTCCTCCTGACCACTGAGATGACCAACTCAGGTGTTTGTCCCTGCAAGGCAAAAGCGCCTGAGGCTTTTCCTTTCTCCCATCTCTTCCGGGATCCCGAGGGCTGCGGGAGTCTGCGCCCCTCACCTGAGGGTCCCGAGTGAATTGTGTTTAGTATCTGTGTGCGAGGCGGCGCAGCCCCTCCGAACCTTCAGGCCGGACCGGGAGGCGCGCGCCCCACATAGATTTGGCGCCTGAACGTGGGGCCCAACATAGTTGGTGCCCGAACAGGGACCCAACATAAAGCATTGCATCATTCAATAAATATCTGCTCATGCCTTTTGAACCTGAAGTCCTACCACTGTCACGTCTGATCCTGTCCGATTTCGGAAGCTAAGCAGAGTCAGGCCTGGCTAGTACTTGGATGGGAGACCTCCTGGGAACACCAGGTGCTGTAGACTTGGGAGAAGGACCCAGCAACCCACTCCCAAAAAACAATCAGCCATTGAAAACCCTATTAGTAGCAGAGAAGCACTGACAATAATGTTTCCTCTGTTGTATATAGGGTCACTATGAGTCAGGTACAGGGCTGGGATTTAGCTCAGTTGGTAGAGTGCTGTGCTGCAGTCTCTGAGGTCCCAAGTTCAATTCCCAGCACCGCAAAAAATGGGAGAAGGACCTGGCAATCCACTCCCAAGGCAATCCTGAAACAGCCATTGAAAACCCTATAAGGGTCTCTATGAGTCGGATACTGACTCAACAGCACCTAACAACAACAACAACATGAGTCAGGTACCAACTTGACAGTACCTAAGAACAACAAAAACAATGGATGCTGGAAAACTAGTTCACACTAACATCATAGTGAGAAAGAAAGCATTGCATCATTCAATAAATATCTGCTCATGACTTTTGAACTATTTTATTGAACTTTTTTCATTCAATAAATGAATATTGAATAGCTCCAAGTTGCCACTTCTGTTAGGTGGCAAGGATTCAGATATTTTAAACTTTATAAAATATATAATGGAGTATGTGAAATAGATATTTCTTTCTCTTTTATTAAGAGCAGCTGAGAAAGGACAGATGACAAGACCTTTGCAAAGAACTTGGTCATGGAATTGGGAGGACAGACTATTCAAATTAATATTAAAATTGATAAAACTAAGCCAAGATCCATGTTAGAGTGACTGTTGTCTTGATGCTAAAATCTTCATGGACTGAGGGAAAGTACTTCAAGGGTTAAGATATGCCTGCATTAAGGAGAGTAAGCGAGTGGCAGAATTTGAACACACAACATACAGAACCAGTGTTTTTATCATAGGACAATGGAGATTCGTCTAGAAACAGCAGTGGGAAATAAGAAGTTGTTACCTTAGTCCATTTTATGTTGCTATGAAAGATACCATATCCCATATGTCTGTCAGCTGGTTGTGCTATGGGGGCTTACACATCCTTGTGATGCTGAAAGCTATGCCACCATTATTTCAGATAACAGCAGGGATACCCAGGGTGGACTGGTTTCAGCTGAACTTCCAGACAAAGACAGACTAGGGAGAAGGACCTGGCAAGCCCATACTCAAAACAATTAGCCGTTGAAAACACTATGAATAACAGAGAAGCACTATCAAATATAGTGCTGGAAAATGAGCTCCCTTTCCCCAAGGCTGAAAAGCATCAAGAGACTACTGGGGAAGAGTTATCTCCTGAAAGTAAAGTCAACCTTAATGATGAGAATGGAGTAAAGCCCCTAGCATGTCTTTTTGCTGATGTCGCAAAACACAAAATGAGAAGAAACATAGTGGCTGCAACAATGGGCATAAAAAGGTCTTATGAATGATATAGTGTTGAGTAGTATTCTGTCCTCTTGTAGATATAGTCAGTATGGGTTAGATCTGACTAGACAATACCTAACAATGATACAGAATACTTTATGCTAGATAATGTACACAGATTATTTGACTCATGTTTCTGGTGGCCAGAAAGTCCAAGTGGTATGACACTTTTGTGAGGGGTGCTATTATTTCATCACAGCATGGTAGAGAAGTAGAAATGGAAACAGAATGTGTAGCAAAGACAAAGCATGTAGTATGGCCTCACATTATAACAACTCACTTTCTCAGTGCTCAGCAATTGCCATGGAGAACTAGATCTCCAGACAAAAATCAATCCATTCATGAGAGTGGTACCATCAGGACCCAGTTACCTCCCACTAGTCCCTACCTCAGCCTGCAGCCATACCACTGTGGAGTCAGATCTCAGAAGCTAAGCAGGGTCAGACCTGGTTAGTACTTAGATGCGAGACTGCCTGGGAACACCAGGTGACGTAGTCTTGGGAGAAGGACCCGGCAACCTAGTCCCGCAAAAATCAATCTGCCATTGAAAACCCAATGAATAGCAGAGAAGCAACACAATAAAGTTTCATCTGTTGTATATAGGATAGCTACCAGTTGGACACCGACTTAAGGGCACCTAACAACAACAGTCCCTACCTCATAATAGTCCCACCACCACAACACTGCCACACTGGGGACCAAGGACAAATTGCAACTAAACTGTAGCAACATCTTACTCTAACTATAGCCAGTGGTTCTGATGGATGGGAATCAGTTAAAAGAAGAGAGAAAAGGGAACATCAAAGGAAAGATTGAGAATGGCCAGGTGTCAACTGACCTAACCATGCCACATAATACAGGGAGCAAACTGGAAGAGCTTCGGAGAATGGAAAACCCTGTGTTAATTAATTCAAATTAGTATTGAAATTGATAAAACTAAGCCAAGAGCCATGTTAGAGTGACAGTTGTCTTGATGCTAAGATCTTCATGGACTGAGGGAAAGTACTTCAAGGGTTAAGAGACGCCTGCATTAAAGAGAATGAGTGAGTGGCAGAATTTGAACACACAACATACAGAGCAAGTGTTTTTATCATGGCAGAATGGAGATTCATCTAGAATAGTGTTACTATTTTGGACATAAAAATTGTCTGAGGATTAGAGTCTATGGGATGAGAAATGCCCGGGGAAATCCCTCTATCTTATGGTGGCAGAAATAACCAAGGAGGAGATGATTAGGGTACTGCTGATGGTTGTGCTGCATTCAACGTCGGTGAGACTGTCAGGATCAGAAGGAAAAAGCATATATTTTAAATAGCATACCAAATTCTGGTTTTCCACATGACTCTTGCCAAAGGAAACTTTCAGAGAGCTCTCTGACCATATGGACAAATTGAACCTCTGTCACTATAATCCTATCTGTGACCGATTATGAAAGTTTGGTGAGTTATAATTGATATAAAAAGGGAAGTACAGAGTAAATATTTGGCCTATGATTTTGGACTTTATCTTTTTTTTTTTTTCAGCTTCATGTCAGTCTTCTTTAGAAAAGAGATGACTGTTCCAAGTGTTTTTTGAAGAGGAAATACAAATGAGCATTACTTGATTGGTTGAAAAGAGTCTTGAAAAGAAAGAAACAGTTAAGTACTCTTTCTTCTTCTTCTTCTTCTTCTTCTTCTTCTTCTTCTTCTTCTTCTTCTTCTTCATCCTCCCCCTTCCTCCTCCCCCCTCTTCCTCTCCTCCTCCTCTTCATCCTCCTCCTTGTTCTTCTCCTTTGTTTTCCTGTTTTATTTTTGTTTTTTGTTTTGAAACAGGGTGTATTTTGTACCCCAGTCTCCCATTGAATTGCAATCCTCTTACTCCAGATTCCTGAGTGCTGGGATAGATATATGTATCATCATGCCTGCCTGGAAATAACACTATTCTTTTAGCTACTACTTCCTGCCTTCTGGGGAGAAGCCACAAGTTTAGAAATTAATGCCAATGGAACATGAAGACAAAAATCAGAACATTTTCACAGCCACCTCATTTCCCCTGAACTCATATTATTGCCCAAGTCAATAAAATACAAACTGGAGCACTTTTACAGGTCATGAGGAAGAAGTATTTCTCTTCTTTCCAGCTCCTGACCACTCCTTTCAAAGAGTATGTTGTTAGCCTTTTAAGAAGGCTGGGGGCCCTAATTTTTAGTCTTTGACTTTTCTTGGGACCTCATTGCCTAAGTATCATACAACTCCTCTTCTCCTTGTGATACCAAGTGATAGATATAATTTTATTTTATTTTATTATTTTATTTTTTGCCATACTTGGAGGTTAAGCCCAGGGCCTCACACGTACCTAGCAAGTGCTCTACCACTGGACTGCTCCCCCAGTCCATTTTTTATTTAATTTTTATTTTGGGGTCTCCCTAAATTATGCAGGTTGCCTCTGGCCTTGAACTTGCCATCTTCCGATCTGCCTACCCAGTTGCTGGGATTACGGTCATGTGCCACCATGCCCAGCATAGACTATCCCACCTGGTTACCTATTTCTCAGCTGCAATCAAATATTTAGAGAAGGATTAACTCACTTCCTTAATTCCCCAAATCAAGTGCAACAGCTACATTCATTTTTTTAACCTAAGAGAATAAAGGTTGCACAACTTAAGAATTAAATTAACTTCAATTTTTTCTATCTCAAATACATAGTTTTACTTTAAGCAATGAAAAAAATATCAATAACACTATTATATGTTGCAGTAAATGGTTGTTGACATATTTCAAAGTGTTACCAGCAAATCATCCTGGGAATAGATCAGATGTAGAGGTAGAGAGATAACCTATTATGCTTTTCACTACTGTGACTTCCATTAAAAGAAAAATTGTCCTAAAGATATTGACATTACTGTTCTAGTGCCCACTTTTTTTCTGTAGACCAGTCACTTTCATGAGGAAATATCCAATATTATAAATTTCTAGTAAGACTTTTAGTTGTACCCTTGCCAGGATTCATTTCTCTTCCTCTGGACCTGGAACCAAATGGAGTTCAATTTCCAGACTGACTGCAAGTTACATGGGTAATTTTGAAACTAACTTAATCTTTCTACCCTCAGTTTTTTCATCTGAAAATAAAAAAGATGATATTATCTACCATAGAGGATTATTTTGAGGACTAAATTAAATAGACAAGTGATGAAAAAATATGGTAAATGTTTAAATTAAAAAATGTACTCCTTATGAAGTAGGACTTCCAGAACTGCTTCAGAAAGTAATAAGAATGGTGGGATAAGTGCATTTGAAGCCAGGGACATTACTCTGAGGAGGATTGGTGGCAATGTGTCTTTTCCTATAGCATTTTTTCTTTAAATATTTCACCATATTTTTCATTCACATCTTATATATCACATGTTCAGAAGAATGCCTGGCATGAGGAAAACAATATGGAAGTATTGCTATTACTGTTATTTTCCTTATTGATTTTACCTTTAGTTTCCTTGGGTTTTCATGTTCTTTATTTTCCTAAATGTTTACATAAGGGACCTTTGTTATTTAAGCTTTATTGTTCTTGGCTGAGATTGATTTTATCATCTTTTTAAGGTTTCATTTACATCAATACATGGATTAACTTAAATATTTTTCGGGTGTCTCTCATGGGCCATAATTTGTGACATAACTGATGAATAAGATAGTATATACCCCTGTAGTGAAATAAAGAAGATGGTTAATAATTTGCAAGATTTTGGAGATAGAAATTAGAGTAACAGATGATTAAATAGATGCACAAGAAAGAACCTTAATTAGCAGTCAATTTTCTAGCTTTTTCTTTTTTCAATTTTACTTAAAAAAACCCCATACTTATTAGTTAAGTATTTTATGAGAAAATTATTAGATATGATGATCATTGTGAATTTAGATTTACATAATCCTCATTATCTGATTTAACAATGTTCTGCTCTATTAAAAATCTCCATTTAGTCTGATTCTTTCTTTGGTCCCAAACTTGTTACTGGTCAGTAAACACATGTTGAATAAATAAACAGTTGTTTCACTTGTCTTATTAGCATTGTGGAGCTTACTGAAAACAGCAATTAGCTTGATTCACAGTGTTACAATGACTCTAACCAAACCAATTTTCTTCATTGCAATTAAAGGTCCCAAAGTACACAAGACACTCCTAAAACACTCCTCAAATTCTGAAGAGTAAAAAGTATTTGTGTTTTCTTTGCTGCTCTGGTAGAGATAAAGAACTTAGAAGAGACAAGGAGAGAAAAAGTCTTTCAACATTTGTCTAAAGCAGGGCTTCAAACCCATGAAAAACCTGGTTCAGGTTTGGGTGTGGCTTCAATATGTTAAAATTTAGAGGATTCCAGTTCAATTAGGGTTTAGTTTTAAATTGTATGTGAAGATAGCAGACCTTCAAACTGAACCTGATTCTGAACTATGAACACATTCTGGTTCAAGCACTTTTAAAAAAATTTTTTCTAAACCTGAACCTGAACTCAAACCTGAATCCAAACCCAGTGAAAAAATGGGTTCAACTTTAGCTTTCAATGTTTTTGTTTCACTTTGTATTTGTTTGTTTGTTTTTGGTATCCTTGTTGTTGTTGTTGTTCTGACTCATAGCAACCCTATGTACAACAGGTGAAACCCTATCTTCAGTGCTTCTCTGCTATTCATAGGTTTTTCAATGGCAGATTGATCTTTGGGAATGAGTTACCAGGTCTTTCTCCCAATTTGTATCATTAGCTATACAAAAATTGGAATTTTTTTTTTTACTTTATTCAACTACCCACGCAAAGGATGAAAATTTTCAACCTAAGCCTGAACCCTCTAAATTTTAACATAATGTACCTGCAACTGCACCAGAACACAACTTTTCATGGCTTTGAAGTGCTGGTCTGAAGTGATCATTGTGAAAAACTCACACAGAGGAATTGTCTTTACTTGCAGAAGTATCCACAATATTTACAGTATTATAATAAAATGTTACAGCAACATGCATAAGTAGCACCACACCACTTCAATATAATTAGGATTGTATGAAAACATTATAATATATGTATCATATCTTTCCGTAGAAAATCCCACTGTCATGCTACAGAAGTATTATATTGAAATCTTTGAGAAAACATCAAGAGAAAGAAATCTTGAAGGTGCAAAATCAGTGATGCTCTGTTAGGGTGCTGATTGTGAGCTGAAGTTGGAGGCCACATAAATTCTATGTGATCAATAGAAGAACCAAGAGCTGACTTAGCCTCTTGCGACCAGAACTAGGTTTACTTATCTATCTTTTGTTTTCTCTGTTCTTTTTTAATTCTCAGGACTTCTGTGAATGAAGTGATCTTCTTCAGATGTGGCTCCAAATAGGCAGTGTAGGACAGATCTTCAAATGGCCTTGGACTATGCTGGATTTTTTCCCTTTCCTCACTCGGAGACCTCAAGAATAACTGTAGAATGTGCTGAGAATGCATTGTTCTGAGAAAGGAAGACACTGGCCAGAAGATCCTGGGCTGTTTTCCAGCTCTTCCTAAAACAGGATGTCCTTCAATGCTTTAAGCCAGTGTGCAGTGTGGGCCCCAGGGTGTAAAATCCAGGGCAGACTCCTTTCCTGGATCCCTCAGCTGTGGTGCAAGTGAAGCAAAAACAGACAGGACTCCATCTGCTCAGGCAACTTTCCTAAACCTTGGGGGATCTGTTCATCATGAATCCAAGATGTTTGTTGTCCCTTGCTATATAAACATAAGGAGTATATCTATTTTATCAAACTTGTGTCTGTGAAGTCCCTGCCTCATAGGACTCATGCATGAGAATAGCACAAATTACAGCCCAAGATACTGTCAAGTGAAGTAGTAACTAGTGCACAGTGAATCTGCTTCACAGACAATGATTGCCAAACCTGCCCCCATCCAAAATATTAGGAATGGAAAAACTAGCAACCACAGCACAAGTCAGTCAAAGAAATATCAAACAACGAGATGCAGAGAGAGACTCCAGCATCTTACAGAGTCTGTGTGCCTTCTGTATTGGTTTCTCTGGAAAACAAAAGTAAAAGTATACAAAGAAACAAACAAAAACTTCCACTTAGAAATTCTGCTGCTGAGGAAAGAATTTATGATGTGAACTTCAATGCGTTAGAAACTGAGCATTACAAAATTTGATGTAGAAGCCCAGAAACAGGTAGATGGTCCTCCTGATACAGTGGACTTTATGGGGGGAGTCAGGCAGGGGACATTTTTAAGAGTAATGAAACTGTTTAAAACCATGATAATAAAGGATCCCACCTAAGGAGTGTATGTGTATTTCGATTGGTTATGCTGTAGACACCATCATGATAAATAATTGAGAAATATAGATATGGGCATTTCTATGATAATATAACATTTTCATTAAAAATATAATTTTTAAGTTTTATATTTTCTACAAATAATATTTGAAAGACCTCAACAAGTATAAAGGATCAGAAATTTTAGTATTTTCAAATAAAATGAATTATTTTTGTTTTGTTATGTACTTATTAAAACAACCACAAACCTTCTGCATTTTATTCATTTTCTTTCATTGCTATTCAAAATATGCATGAATTATAGTCATCAAAAAATAGAAAAGACAGCTTTATCAAAAGGTCTTGCAACCCTATACAACAGGGAAAACACTATCATCAGTGCTTCTCTCCCGTTCATAGGGTTTTCAGTGACGCATTGATTTTGGGGAGTGGGTTGCCGGGTCTGTCTCCCAAGCCTGCAGCACCTCTTGTCCCTGGGCAGTCTCCCATCCAAGTACTAACCAGGCCTGACCCTGCTTAGCTTCCAAGAGCTGATGGATGCCATAGGGCTATGGCTGCAGGCATTTATTTGTTAGCAAGAGTGAATTAGCACTGTTACATGTTCTCTCCCCCATAAGTCTGTCAGCTTGTTGTACTGTGGGGGCTTACTTGTTGCTGTGATGCTGAAAGGTATGTCACTGGCATCTCAGATATGAGCAGGGCCATCCATGTTGGACAGATTTCAACTGAACTTCCAGATTAAGAAAGACTAGAAGGAAAGACCTAGCATCCCACTTCTGAACCAATTAGCCATTGTAAACGCTATGAATAGCAAAGAAGCACTGTCAAATGTAGTGTCAGAAAATGAATCCCCCAGGCTGGAATGAATTAAAAAGACAACTGGGAAAGAATTGCTTCCTCAAGGCAGAGTCAACCTTAATGAGGATAATAAAGCCCCTGGGACCTCCTTTTGCTGATTTGCATGACTCAAAATGGCAAGAAACATAGTAGCTGTAACAGTGGACTCAAATATTAACAAAAAATCATGTGCATGGCACAGTGTTGGGTAATGTTTAGTTCCAATGTACATAGGGGTGCTATGAGTTAGACACAATATGATGGTGCTTAACAACAACAACAAAAACAGAATGTTCTGTATGTATCCTATGTTAGTTAGTAGCTTTCCAGATATTTATTTTTTAATGCCTTTATACACTATGTTGTTGTTGTTAGGTGCCGTGGAGTCGAGTCCGACTCATAGCGACCCTACGTACAGCAGATCGAAACACTTGCTGATTCTGTGCCAGGCAAACGATCTTATTTATGTTTAAGCCCATTGTTGCAGACACTGTGTCAATCCATCTGGTGGAGGGTTTTCCTCTTTTGCGTTGACCTGCCACTCTTCCAAACATGACGTCCTTCTCCAGGGATTGATCTCTCCTGACTACATGTCTGAAATATGTAAGACACACTTTGGCCATTCTTGCTTCCAAGGAGCACTCTGGTTGTACTTCTTCTAGGACAGATTTGTTGGTTCTTTTGGCAGTCAATGGTATATTCAATAGATGTCTCCAGCACCACAATTCAAAAGCATCAATTCTTTTTCTGTCTCTCTTGGTCAATGTCCAGCTTTCACAACCATAGGATGCCACTGAAAATACCATGGCATGAGTCAGACGAACCTTCATCTTCAATGTGACATCTTTGCTTTTCAATACTCTAAAGAGATCTTTTGCCACAGCTTTTCCTAGAGCAATGCGTCTTTTGATTTCTTGACTGCTGCTTCCACGGGTGTTGATTATAGAGCCAAGCAAAGCAAAATCGTGGACAACCTCAATCTTTTCTCCATTTATTGTGAAGTTGCGTGCTGACCCAGTCATAAAGATTTTTGTTTTGTTGATGTTTAGTCGTAACCCATATTGAAGGCTATGGTCTTTGATCTTCATCAGTAAATGTTTTAAATCCTCTTCATTTCCAGCAAGCAAAGAGGTGTCATCTGCATAACACAGGTTGTTAATGAGTCTTCCTCCAATCTTGATGCCACGTTCTTCCTCATAAAGTCCAGCTTCTCGGATTATTTGCTCAGCGTATAAATTGAAGAGATAGGGTGAAAGTATACAGCCCTGACGCACACCTTTCTCAACTTTAAGCCATTCAGTGTTTCCTTGTTCTATTCGAACAACTGCCTTCTGGTTCATGTACAGATTTCTCATGAGCACAATTAGTTGTTCTGGTATTCCCATTTTCCAAAGTGTTATCCATAATTTGTTATGATCCACACAATCAAATGCTTTTGTGTAGTCAATAAAACATAGATAGACATCTTTTTGGTATTCTCTGCTTTCAGCTAATATCCACCTGACATCAGCAATGATGTCCCTAGTTCCCCCGCCCTCTTCTGAATCCCACTTGATTTTCTGGTAATTCCCTGTCTATATACTGCTGCAGTCGCTTCTGAATGATCTTTAGTAGAATTTTGCTGGTGTGTGATATTAATGATATTGTCCAATAGTGTGCACATTCAGTTGGATCCCCTTTTTTGGGAATAGGCACAAATATGGATTTCTTCCAGTCAGTTGGCCAAGGAGCTGTTTTCCAAATCTGTTGGCATAAACATGTTACCACCTCCAGTGCTGCATCTGTTTGTTGAAACATCTCTATTGGTATCCCATCAATTCCTGGAGCCTTGTGTTTCACCAGTTCTTTCAAGGCAGCTTCCACTTCATCCTTCAACACCATTGGTTCCTCTTCATATGCAACCTCTTGGAATGGTTGGTCGTCTACCAATTCTTTCTTGTATAATGACTCTGTGTATTCTTCCCATCTTCTTTTGATCTTTCCTACATCATTTAATATTTTCCCTGTAGAATCTTTCACTACTGCCACTCCAGGCTTGAATTTTTTCTTCACTTTCTTAAGCTTGAGAAACACGGAGTGTATTCTTCCCTTTTGGATTTCTGCCTCCAGCTCTTTGCACATGTCATTATAATATTTGTTTTTGTCTTCTCGAGCTGCCTTCTGAAATCTTCTGTTTAGTTCCTTAACTTCCTCATGTCTTCCTTTTGCTTTAGCTGCTGTTCAAGGGCAAGGTCCAGTGTCTCTTTTGACATGTAATTTGGTCTTTTCTTTTTTTCTTGTCTTTTTAAGAACTTTTTGCTTCCTTCTTGAATGATATCTTTTATGTCATGCCACAACTCTTCTGGTCTCCTGTCTAATGCATTAAACCTATTTTTGAGGTGGTCTCTGAACTCAGGTGGGATATACTCAAGGTCATACTGTGGCTCTCGTATACTTGTTCTAATTTTCTTCAGCTTCAGTTTGAACTTGCATATGGGAAGTTGATGGTCTGATCCAGTCAGCACCTGGTCTTGTTTTGACATTTTGTACAGAGCTTTTCCATCGTCTCTTTGCACATATGTAGTCAATTTGATTTCTGTATGTTCCATCTGGTGAAGTGCATGTGTATAGTCTCCGTTTATGATGTTGAAAAAATGTGTTTGCAATGAAAAGGTCATTGGTCTGACAAAATTCTATCATGCGATCTCCAGCTTCGTTTCTGTTACCAAGACCATATTTTCCAACTACTGGGCCTTCTTCTTTGTTTCCAACCTTTGCGTTCCAGTCACCAGTGATTATTAGTATGTCTTGATTGCATGTTTGATCTATTTCAGATTGCAGAAGCTGATAAAAGTCTTCCCTTTCTTCATTTGTGGCCTTAGTGGTGGGTGCATAAATTTGAATAATAGTCATATTAACTGGCCTTCCTTATAGGTGTATGGATATTATTCTATCACTGACAACATTGTATTTCATGACAGATCTTGAAATGTCTTTTTTGATGATGAATGCAACCCCATTTCTCTTTAGTTTATCATTCCCAGCATAGTAGATCATATGACTGCCTGACTCAAAATGGCCTATGCCGGTCCATTTTAGCTCACTGATGCCTAGAATGTCAATGTTTATGCGTTCCATTTTTCTTTTAACATTTTCTAATTTTCCCAGATTCATACTATGTACATTCCATGTTCCAATTATTAATGGATGTTTACAGTTGTTTCTCCTCATTTTGAGTCTTGCCACATCACCAAGTTGAGCACCCTGGGACTTTACTCCATTTCCTTCATCATGGTAGACTCTACGTGGAGGAGGCAACTCTTCCCCAGTAGTCTTTTGAGTACCTTGCAACCTGGGGGCCTCATTTTCAGGCACTATATCTGACAGTGTTTCTTTGCTATCCATAGGGTTTTCAATGGCTAGTTGTTTCGGGAGTGGCTCGCCAGGTTCTACTCCCTAGTCTGTCTTAGTCTGGAAGTCAAACTCTAATCTAGGGGACTTCAGTGAAAGGCACTATTAGGAAAAAAATAATTTATGTATGCATCTTCCACATTATTTTATAAACATTGTATATAGTGTGCCAAAGTCCCTCATGTGAGTATATGCTTAGAAATTATTCAAAGATGCCAACTATACATCATTATGTATATTTTCCTTAACTAAGAAATACTTCTATACCCATAATTTATTTTTCTCTGAAATTTAAATGCTTTTAAAATAGAATATACTACTTATTCTTATTATTTACTAAAGTACATTTAAATATAGATCTTCATTCTTCATTTTTCACTCCTGTGCTATGATATCATTATGGGAAATGTATATTTTCCCACACCTTGATTTTGAGATAGATCATGTGAGCTTTTTTGACCAATAGTGGACAGAATATGAACAAAAGTTTGAAATGAGACTGTGTGATGTAGCATGGCTTTTTTTCTTGAACTCCTGGGAGCTAGTGTGTGTGCATACCACAGAAGCAGACAGGCTTTGCAAGGGATGGAGTGAACCCCCAAATCTTTTGTTGATCTAAATTTCCTGGTAATTAATGCAGTTATAGTCAGCTATGAACACAAAAAATTAAACTGTTTGAAGATAAATTCATAATTACCTAGAATCACTCAACCTCACCTTAGAAACAATTTGAGTGCCCAACCATGAGTAGCATTACATGGCCCTGCTTCTAACCAGTAGATTTTAATTAAATAATGAAAGTTTCATGGAGACTGTAAAGATACAGAAAAAGTACTTGAGTTACTTCACTTTTGACAGTTACATAGAGCTGGTATTTGCATCCAAATAATTTTATAGTAGAAATGCAAATCTTGAGGGGTAAACGTTTGTTTGCAAATGCAAAATTTAGATCTACTTTGAAATTTTGCATTGAATTTTAATGTCTCTAAACTAAGTACATTACTCTTTTAAATTTATAAGGGCAAATAAATACAATTGTCTCATGGTATTTCTAAAATTATTTGGTAATTTAAGGGAAGGAGGGTGTTAATAAAGAATCCCTAGACTGAGCATGTCAAAGATGATGGTTAAGATCCTGAGAAAAAGAATTCTCTACTTAGAGCTCCTTCAACTTTGTTCACAGAATGAGGCAGAAGTATTGACCTGACTGTAACCAGTCTCAGCTAAGTCATGATCTGAAGTTGAAGGACAGTCAATTCACACACTAGTGAATGTGAGAATAGAGGCTATAGGCTTACTATTAAAACCTATGAGTATTGTGGCTGTGTTATTTAGAATTATTGAGGCAATTGTATACTGAGACACGTCTGTCTTTTGAGGCTTTCGTTTATTTACTGCTTAAATTGTTTTATCAATCATTTCACCTTCCAAAGTCTCAATCATAGAAAAGTCTCAGTGATCATTTGTTTGCTCTAAACTAAAGGAATTCACAATCCCATTGAAGAGAAAAGGCCCAGATGGAAAGTTATAATAAAGTACGATGTCATGTGATTGTGCAAGAGCTATGCACATAATAAATCCTACAGTGGTTTAGAAGATTTAGTTTTATTGTTGATATCTATAAAAGAAAATATGAAGGAATTTATGATGCCCATTGAAGAAACAAGGGATTATGCTATATTTGTATTAACAAATTGACTGAACTAAGCATGCATAGAAAATGGAAGATCATGAAATGCATAACAAAGGTGTGGTTGAACACAAACAACATTCTGAGGGATAAATGTGTAATGGGGGTATCTTTGGAAAAGACTTTACTGAGTTCACATCTTGCCTTTTGCCCACCTACGTGATTAAAGGGAAATTATTTAACAATGCAATGTGTTTGTTTTCTTCTTTGTAAGAAAGCTAAATCATACTTTCTTAATAGGATTGTTTTGAGAATCAAATAAGGTAAGTTACAAACTAAAAATCACATTGTATTTATTTATAAAAAAGAACCACATAATATTGAAACATTTATAAAAACAAATTATCAATTCATATCACTCAATTGGTTTTATTTCTCTGTATTTCTCTATTGTCTTATTTGTATTTCTGAGCCCGAAACATACCCAAATTTCAAATGTGCAGTTTTAAGTTTGGGACTATAAAATTGAGAGAAATAGACCCAATAAAACAATGGGATCTGTAAATAAAATGAGATAATAGTATTCTTTTGTTAAATTTGGCCTATTTAGTCAGTATGTTGTTGTTATGTGCCATTGAGTTGGGCCCGACTCATAGCAACCTTACGTAGAACAGATGAAACCTTACCTGACACTGTGCTATGCCCGGTATTATTAGTGCTCCTCTGCTATTCATAGGACTTCTATGGCTGATTGTTTTTTGTGAAGTGGGCTTCCTGGTCCTTCTCCCAAGCCTACAGCACTCAGTATTTCCAGGTGGTCTCCCATCCTAGGACTAGCCAGGCCTGACCCTGCTCGGCTTCTGAGATCTGATGGGATCAAATGCCAGAGTGGTACAGCTGCAGAGATTTGGTTAAATAACCTTCACATAAACAGTCATAGCAAGATGGCCAGAGTCTACAACTTCCCAGGCTTTTAAGATATGAGGGAATTAGGATGGGTGATCACTGGTTAAAGAAAAAAAAAAAGCAAAACAGTCTTCTGTGTCTCAAAAACATTGCTTTTTCAGTTTTCCAGTAAGCTGAGATAAGGGGAGAACTAAGGAGTTAACAGAGATCTCTCAAGAGATGTGAGCATGCACCTGCAACCCTTCCTCACACACTGCACCCCAGTGCCAGTGTTTCTGAGGTTTAAAGGACTAGAGCTGAGACATTTCAGATAAAATAGTTCTGTTGTGTAGAACATTTCCTTCAAGACAGAAACACTTCCTACAAAATTCCCAGATCAAGAACCAATACTTTGAAAGAAGATGATCTCTGCTTTCATGAATTTGTTTGCTATGACTCATGATTTTGCTTTCTTGTTTCTATATAAGATTTTAGTTATAAAGTCTCTCATAATGAAAATAATTTTCAAAAGATCAAAGTATGTGTGTCTAATGCAAGTATTTATTTTCTAAAGAAACAAATTCTGAAATAATTTTGTTTTTCAATGCAGATCAAAAGGTAAAAAATTTACATACTTATATTACTTAAGGCTAAAAATATCTAATAAAGCTACTTTACCAACATTGTTGGGCTGGGATTTAGCTCAGTTGGTAGAGCGCTGCGCTGCAGTCTCTGAGGTCCCGAGTTCAATTCCCAGCATTGCAAAAATGGGAGAAGGGCCTGGCAATCCACTCCCAAGGCAATCCAGGAACAGTCAGCCATTGAAAACCCTATGAGGGTCTCTATGAGTCAGATACCGACTCGACGGCACCTAACAACAACAACCAACATTGTTGTTGTTGTTGTTGCCATTTGCTTTCAAGTCAGGTCCAACTCATAGCAACCCACATATACTATTTGATGTTGTTGTTATTGTTGATAATTGTTCATTTATTTTGCAAAACTGTTTCGCCATATTGCTCAGACTGGCCTCGAAGTCATGTTGCAAAACTTTCCTGGAGAGATGTCAAAGAGCATCTATCCACCCCAAATAGACCGTGCACTGATAGACCAAAGAAACAGATTCTGCCAAGTCCAACTTGGCAAACCAATGAGTTTATTGGTGTTACTTACAGGATCATGGGTGTCATCTGGACCACTATATCACCAAGAAGTCCCCTCCCACAGTCCATTGTTTGCCTTCTATACAGTAGCAGGACGAATCTAGGGCCATGGTGGGGATAATGTGAGAATCCCATGTCTAGTATTGTGAGGGCTCTTATAAACCTACCCACTCCCTCCATGAGAGAATGCCAATAGGTCATCTACCATTATAGGCCTAGTTACTGGTTGGATAGTTAAGACTGTGGGCCAAGTTTTCCTGTAGATCATCACAGCTGTTTTGCTTAAAGATGATGATTGTCTCATCCAGACCAGAGAAAACAGCCCCACCAGGACTTTCAATACCCCATCTCAGCCTCACAAGAGCTGGGGTTACAGGCATGTGCCACCATGTCTAGACTCCTCACATTATTCTTAAGGAAGACAAACATAGAAGAATTTGGGAAACTCAGTTTGGAATCCCACTAGTACCTTTGGAAACACTGGCTGATGGAGACAGAGAGGAAATCAGAGAGAATAGGGTTTGGGGATGCTGCAAACTCTGAGTAAGTTTTGGAGAGCTCCTTCTGAGAACTATAACCATCACTGGACTCTGTGGTTTCAGGGCAAATAATCATAGTAACAAAGAGATCTCAGAAACATTATTGGATAAGACAAGGCAGCCTGCATTCACATAGTGAGCAATATCTAAAGTTCAATATAGAGTTATTATCTTTTCAGAATACAAAACAATATTTACTCTCTACTGGGCAGCTGGAAAAAAACTACATGAACTATAAGCATACGGTTGGAAATAAGTATTAGGGGGCTTTTGTCAAAATTTCTTGTAGTGGAATGATGAAGTGATTTTGTGAGAAACAGTGTTTGTAGAGTGTTTTGGTGGCAAGTAAAATTGCTTTCCCTATTCCTCAGAGTCACCTCTGTAATCCCTAGAAAACATTCTAAGTTTGAAGCCTGTTTTGGTTGCAGCAGGGAATTGTAGCTTGGAGGAACAAAAGATCTTAATAAACATATTGGGGACTAGACAAAGCCTAAACCACAATTTACACATATTGACCAAGGCTTGCCTCAGGTAACACTGGGAACTTCAGCAGACATAAATTCTAGTCTACAGACATTCAAGATGGTGAAGTCTTGTAATATAAAACAGCATTGGTTCCTGCATTGGGCACATATATGAAACCATGAGCAAGTCAGGTAGAAGGAATTTGTTGGATGGGACTAGGTGCAACTATCCATATTATGTGAGATGATGTGTCATCTGAAACCATTTTAAAATAGCACAATAAATGTAAATGAAGATAAAGACAAAAACTACCAGCAAAAATCTATAATTTATTACATTGCACTTCTGTTTTCTAGAGAAAGAAAACATATCTTCCATGGTAAAATGCTATTTATTTAGGCTGTGCTTCTCTTACTTAAGAAAGTTACAAGCGGAAAATAACTCTTATCTCAAGGACTCAACTATTGCATGCCTGCTGCCTGAGTTGCTTGGTGCCCTTCAAAGGTCTCTTCACTTTCCTTGGTGATGTTGAAGGCAGATAAGCTTCCAATGCTATATTATAACTCAGATAGGTCTTTCAATCCTTTGAACCCTTTTCTATCCTGTGAATCCAATTTGATCTAGTATTTATATTTTCTTCCCTCTTCTTAGTTTCCATTTTTTTTTCTCCTCAGATAACTTCCATTAGACGATTTGTTTGGCCCTTGACTTATCTGATATTGTCTTGATGACAATATTGCCTAGATGATTAGGCATTTTCTTGATGGTATGCAAACTGAAGACATTTGAATTCTGGCACCATTGCCAGACCCAAGATCTTCAATTCCCCTTCCTCAGATAGACTTTTCCTCTGGTTATTTATTTACCCAGGAGGGCAGTTCAGACCTAAACCCACCATATCTAGGGAAGAATTGTTGTGATAGCACCTAACAACAATGACAACAAGTTATTGAATATATACATTGTTTTTATTTCTTTTTGATTACTCCAAGATCAATTGATTAAGTTGAAATAAACACTTTTCTAAAATTGCTACACTATTTATACATATTAATCATAGAGTGCCTACAGCCATTGCACTGTGGCTTCCTATCCCATCAGATCTCAGAAGCTAAGCAGGGTTGGACCTGGTTAGTAGTTGGATGGGAGACCACCCGGGAACACCAGATACTGTAGGCTTGGGAGAAGGACCTGACTACCCTCTCCCAAAAATCAATCTGCCATTGAAAACCCTATGAATAGCAGAGAAGCATTAATAATAGTGTTTCGCCTGTGATGCTAAAAGAAATGCCACTGCTATTTCAGATATCAGCAAGGTCACCCATGGTGGACAGGTTACAGCTGAGCTTCCAGATTAAGACAGAATAGGGGGAAGGACCCACTAGCCCATTGCCAAGATGATTAGCCATTGAAAGTACTATGAATAGCAGAGAAGCATTGTCAAATGTAATGCCAGAAGGAAACTGCACCCCCAGGTTGGAAGGAACTTGAGAAACGATTGTGGAATAGTTGCCTCTACAAAGTAGAGTTGACCTTAATGACAGGAATGGAGTAAAACCCCTGGGACTTCCTTTTGCTGCTGTGGCACAACGCAAAATGAGAAGAAATATACTGGCTGCAATGTCGAAGTCTAACTTAAAGAGATCATGTACATGTGTTGAGTAGTGTTTTGTTCCGTTGTACATAGAATTGCTATGTGTCAGATCTGACTTGATGTGCCAACAAGAAACACTAGACAGAAAACTGTCTAAAGATAGGAATTTTAACTTTTCACCAACACCTAATACAAAGCCCAACAAAAAACTGAAGCAGCTCACTTTATCCACAAGGGATATGTCTCAACCTCCCAAGAAGAATCCTGAAACCATAGATAGTTCTGTCTCTATGTATGTTATGGTTTGTCCTCTACAAACATGTCAAAGATAAGGTTTCATTTATACATTAGGCACAGTAAAAGATTAGCAACAACAATAATAAAATACAATAGGTATAACATTATACTGTAATAAAAGTTAGATGCCACAGTTGGGTAGTTTATACAGTGTGGATACTCTGAACAAAGGGATAATTCATTTCCTAGGTGAGATATAGTGAGGCAACACAAAATTTCATCACACCCTCATTATAGCTATTTGTAACTTTCTGTTGTTTTTGTTAGGTGCTGTCCAGTTAGTGTCCAACTCATAGCAACCCCACGTACAACAGGCAAAACACTATTGTTAGTCCTTTTCTGCTCTTCATAGGATTTTCAATGGCTAATAGTTTTTTGGGAGTAGATTGCCTGGTCCCTCTCCCAAGCCTACAGTAACTGGTGTTCACAGTTGGTCTCACCTCCAAGTACTAACCAGGCCTGACCCTGCTTAGCTTCTGAGATCTGACAGGATCTGAAGCCACAGTGCTACGGCTGCAGGCATTTGTAACTTACAACTTATTTATTCCTGTAATATTCCATAAATAATCTCAGACTACAATTGAATGCAGGTAACTGAAACTGTAGAAAGTAGAACCACAGATAATGGGAGATAGTGTACAAATAAGACAGAGTTAGTGAATAGTTGACATATGCTCTGACTTACAGACTGTAATAATGGGTAAACAAAGTCAAATAAGCTCTGATGTATCTTGTACAACATATGTGAAATGTTGAGGTCAGGCTGGGTAGGAATTATAGAATTTTGGTGACAGCTATGTATAAATTATTAAAGACAAATTTTCCCTAAAATGATTTGTGAAATCCATTTTTAACTATTGAACTATAACTACATTTTACCCCCATCCTGGCCTCTCTAGTAAAAACCTTTCTTTTGTCAATCAACTTCCATAGATACATGAAGACGATACTCTCATATATCCTCCTGTATAGCTTAATGTTTTTGATTTTTTGTATTGGCTTGTTGGTTTGTTTGGGGTTTTTACTTTGGTTTTATTTATTTATTTTATTTATTTTTTATTTTTTTTATTTTTTAGGGAGACAGGGTTTTCTATGTACCCCATGTTGGCCTCAAACTCAAGATCCTCCTGCCTGTGTCTCCCCAGTGCTGGTATAGCAAGCATGGCCACAATGCCTGACATTGTCTAAATCTTGGCTTAGTTTTTCTCATAGAATGTTTCATTTTAAACTTTTAGCACTTTGAAAACTGGTTTCTAGTAGTTGATAGTGCTAAGTTTTCCTACGTGTTTACCTTTCTGGAATCCTAACAATGGCATAAGCAACCTTAATTTATCACTGACACCATCATTTATTATAAGACTTTATCCTAACAATCCAGTGCCTTTTAATGTCCTTTCTTTTTACTTATTTATTTTGATGGCTTGTCTAGCTCTGAGTTTTGCCTTGCATTCCCAATTTGCCTTTCAGGCAAGTGCTAGTGATGACTGAGTGGCTATCATCATCCATCACTATCAGCCAACTGCACATTATTTCTTGCATTTCAAATGGATGATGTCCTTCTGTTTTCACATCCCCAATGCCTCTGGCCTCTCTACCAATAATTTTTCTACTGTAATAGTAGGGAAACCCAAAGCTTTAGATGTTCGTATTGCTGGCTTCACAAGTCAACGGGATGCCCAAAAGAAAATTCACTTAACTTTGTTTCTCTTCTCTTTTTGCTGTATGAGCACAGACATGGGATGGAAATTCTTTGACCTTTAGCAGTGATTCAATAACCCTTTACTGATGTTAATCTTCTTACTGTGGAAAATATTTTTTTATTTGACAAATGTGCAAAATTTTAAATTTTCCAGGTGAAAAGAGCTTTGGAGTCCACTTAATTACTTTCTTCATTTATATACAACATTTACTTCAAATAGCTGAAGCTCTAGTTACTCTCCACAGTAATTATATTTGCATGCAAAATAGAGTTCAGATTACAATATAAGCATACATTATTTTAAATATAATGCTTTTTGTTCTATTTTTATTTTATTCCCAGGACTTGGATCTATGTTCCCTGTCAAATTTCTAGTTGACATAGATTAATTCAAAAATAGAAAAGAGTAGATTTTATTTTGATTGGTAAGTTGAAATACTTTAAAGAAAAATATGTTAATATTGAAAGGATATGTGGTGAGTATTGGAAGCTCTAATTTTGATTTAAAGTGATTATCATGAGATCTGCACTTAGTAACATTTTCATATGAATATATACTAGAACACAACGATTTTAAATATATTTTTCAGATGCCATTTAGGATTATATGCATATGTCTTCAATGAAGATGATAACTACATAATTTCTTGTACAAACCAAAACATGTTAGATAGAAATGGCACCACAAATAGTGAAAAGTGTATATATTTTGAACTATCAATTTACCTGATTGATTATATTACTAAGCCTTGAAATAGCTCTATTCAAAATCAAATTTCAAAAATTTTTTAAAAATAGAAATCCACGAAGACTAAAGGAAGCATAAAAAATATGTGTATCAGAACATTAAAATAATCTCAATCAAAAAATTCAAATTATATTATTAGCCATAGTTGTCTCTACTACTATGCTAACTGTTGAAAAAGTTTCAGAAAAAATACTTTTGTTTGCCTTTTTGGTAAGTGAGACTTTACAATTGTTTTGCTATAGTGCATCTAGTCTTCAAGTTTGAATTTTATGGGTGATGAAAATTGTACATCTTCAACTAAGCTTTTTGGAATATCATAATATTTTTCAATTGAGGAACTTAATTTTTAAGTGACAAAATGCCTGATGAGCTCTGCTCAAACTAAGAAAAAGAGAGGATTTGTATAGTTTTACTTCAAATAAAAATATTTAAATATTTCTCTCAAATGTTTAAGGAACTATTAAATGCATTCTATTTAAATTCAGAAAACATTTTTGATAAGTGTTTTTACTAATGTCTATGAAAAGTTATTTTTTATTTATAATATATGCAATATTACACTAAATTTAGCTGCTGCCAAACCATAAGCCTTCATAGAGAAAAATTCCGCAAGATAATGCAGATACTCTGTCCTCAAGGTAATAGAACATAATTTTCCACTCCTTAATTGTGATCTATGTATAGTGACATCTTTCCAGAAAGAACAATATGAAAAGAAAGACAGATAGAAAGAAAGAAAGAAAGAAAGAAAGAAAGAAAGAAAGAAAGAAGGAGAGAGAGAGAAAGAGGAGGAGAAAAGGAAGGAAGAAGAAAGCAAGGGAAAGAAGGAAAGAAAGAAAGAAAGAAAGAGAGAGAGAGAGAGAAAGAAAGGAAGGAAGAAGAAGGATGGAGGGAAGGAAGGAAAGAAGGAAAGAGGAAGGAAGAAAGAAAGAAAGAAAAAAGAAGAAAGAAAGAAAGAGAGAGAGAGAGAGAGAGACACTTCATGGTCGAAAAACCTGACATAAACTATCTCATAATCACAATTAACATAATCACAATTAACAATTAACATAATGTTGTTGTTGTTAGCTGCCATCCAGTGGGTATCCGATTCATAGTGACCCTACATATATACAACAGGGGAAACACTATTGTCAGTGCTTCTCTGCTGTTCATAGGATTTTCAATGGCAGATTGATTTGGGGGAGTGGGTTGCTGAGTTCCTCTCCCAAGCCTACAGCATGTGGTGTTCCAGGCGGTCTCCCATCCAGGTATTAACCAGGCCGGACCCTGCTTAGCTTCCAAGATCTGACGGTATAGGATGCCACAGGGCTATGGCTGTAGGCAATTAACATCATAATTAACATTAATTAACAATTAATGTCTCATAATCACAATTAACATAGAAATGTCCACAGTATTCATGCTTGATATGTTATAATATTGCACTTTATCATCTTCCTCTCATGAACTCATATACTCAATCTAATTATGAGGAAAAACATTAGAAGACTCTCAACTAAAGGACATTCTATAGGATATCAGTACTCTTCAAAATGTTTGGGTTATCAAAGAAAATGAATTTGAGAAATTGACACAGCCAAAAGAAGACAAAGGAGACATGATAACTGAATATTATATCCCAGATAAGAACATAGAAAAGAAAAGAAGAATATTGTTGAAAAATTAAGAAAATCTGAAAATATGGATTTTAGCTTAAAATTATGTATCATACTGGTTCATTAATTGTGAAAAATGTTCTACACTAATATGAGATGCTGATAGTAGGGAAAACTGGGTTAAGATATATGCAAGTTTTCTGTAGTACCTTTCAACTCTCCTATAAATATAAATCTTCCATAAAATAACTGTTTATATTTTAAAAGTGAAATAAAGTGAAAAATAATGAATCACCAAACAAGAAAATGAACAGAATTGAGATTTTTATCATGAAAAATTTGGTATAACTATAGCAAAAATATTCAGACTATATCCTAGAGAAGATTGCAGAGCTTTTATTTCACTCAAATATTTTATTTATTTATTTATTTATTTATTTATTTATTTACTTACTTACAGTACTGGGGTTTGAATTGAAGGCCTTGCCCATGCTAGGTAAGTGTTTTGCCACTAAGCCACACCATTAGCCCCTTCTTCATTTGCTATTTTTCAACAAGACCTTGTTAAATTGTGCTGGCTGCCTCTGGCCTCAAACTCATGTTCCCTCTGCCTCAGGCCCTTACCATGAGTCACTGAGATTACAGAAGTGTGCCATGCATCTGGCTATTTGATCATTACTTATAATCGTTTATATTTCTACTGACCCTGGCAAGAAGTGTCCTGGTAGTTTATATACCTTGCATGCCCTAGCATATACCCCAATTGGCTTGAGCTTCAAGTGGATGAAAGGGGCTGAGGTGTCCTATTAGAGCCTAGATCAGATATTTGAATCAGGAAGCACCCATTTTAACAGTGAGCACTGCTGCTCTTGAAGGAGAGTTTTCATTAGATTTGCTTTGGGAATGGATTGTTGGGAAAGGAGCCCCAGGCTATCACTACTCTTCTTTGATAATACTCATATGAGAAAAGTAAAAACTCAAGAGCACAGTCATAACATACACTTCCAGATGAAATCATGGAAGAAGATACCATGGGCATCAAACACCCACTCTGATTTACATTAAAATATTAATTATACTTTTTTAAAAAATTCAGGACAAATGTTAACCAGATAAGACATCAGGATACAGGAATAAAGAAGGTCTGTCTGCAGGAAGCAATTCTCACTTGTGGAGGGAAAATTATAGCTTTGTTCACAACATTTGTTCACAATGAAAGCTTTACAGTTCAAGTGGCTCCTTTTAGTTCCCTATTGTTGTTGTTGTTGTTGTTAGGTGCCATCGAGTCGAGTCCGACTCATAGCGACCTATGTACAGCAGATCGAAACACTTGCCGATTCTGTGCCAGGCAAACCATCTTATTTATCTTTAAGCCCATTGTTGCAGACACTGTGTCAATCCATCTGGTGGAGGGTTTTCCTCATTTGTGTTGACTTGCCACTCTCCCAAACACGATGTCCTTCTCCAGGGATTGTTCTCTCCTGACTACATGTCCGAAATATGTAAGATGCACTTTGGCCATTCTTGCTTCCAAGGAGCACTCTAGTTGTACTTCTTCTAGGACAGATTTGTTGGTTCTTTTGGCAGTCCATGGTATATTCAATAGACGTCTCCAGCACCACAATTCAAAAGCATCAATTCTTTTTGTCTCTCTTGTTCAATGTCCAGCTTTCACAACCATAGGTTGCCACTGAAAATACCATGGCATGAGTCAGACGCACCTTCGTCTTCAATGTGACATCTTTGCTTTTCAATACTCTAAAGAGATCTTTTGCCACAGCTTTTCCTAGAGCAATGCATCTTTTGATTTCTTGACAGCTGCTCCCACAGGTTTTGATTACAGAGCCAAGCAAAGCAAAATCTTGGACAGCCTCAATCTTTTCTCCATTTATTGTGAATTTGCGTGCTGATGCAGTCATAAGGATTTTTGTTTTGTTGATGTTTAGTCGTAACCCATATTGAAGGCTATGGTCTTTGATCTTCATCAGTAAATGTTTTAAATCCTCTTCATTTTCAGCAAGCAAAGTGGTGTCATCTGCATAACGCCGGTTGTTAATGAGTCTTCCTCCAATCTTGATGCCACGTTCTTCCTCATAAAGTCCAGCTTCTCGGATTATTTGCTCAGCGTATAAATTGAAGAGATAGGGTGAAAGTATACAGCCCTGACGCACACCTTTCTCAACTTTAAGCCACTCAGTGTTTCCTTGTTCTATTCGAACAACTGCCTTCTGGTTCATGTACAGATTTCTCATGAGCACAATTAGTTGTTCTGGTATTCCCATTTTCCGAAGTGTTATCCATAATTTGTTATGATCCAGACAATCAAATGCTTTTGCATAGTCAATAAAACATAAATAGACATCTTTTTGATATTCTTTGCTTTCAGCTAATATCCACCTGACATCAGCAATGATGTCCCTAGCTCCCTGCCCTCTCCAATTGCATGTAGAGAATACTTTGGCACAGGAGAAGGACCTGGCAGCTCATTCCGGAAACGATCAAGTATGGAAAAGCTTATGAATGCAGAGAAGCACTGACATAGTGCTGGATATAGCACAATGTTGAGGAGTGTTTCATCCTATTCCACCTGATTCAACAGCACCAAACAACAACAACAAGGCTTTGGCAAATAATCTCATCCATTGCCATAATTTTACCAAAGTACACACAAAATCTGAGATGGAGGTAAGTGATGTGGAAAAGTTCAAAAGAAATACTCATGCCATAGCTATAATTAAAACTTGTGTGTTCAAGACCCCAGGCTTAGTCTTTCATTTCACTCTCCTGATATTTTATGCTGAAATTGTATTCCACTTTAGCTCAACCTGGAGATCACTTTGCACTTTGTTTCAGAGCACCCTGAATGGTAAATATTTTACTATTCTTTTTATAACATTTAAGGTTTGCTTTTACAAAACTAACAAATTACTGGTAAATCAGAAATCAAGGTACCCTTCAATCTGGTCAACCTCCTTTTTACTTATGATTCCAGTGATACAATTGTTGCAATTAATCAACAACTTTTTAGAGAGCATTTACTATTTCTAACCACTGTGCTAGGTAACAGCATAAGTGGTCTTGCACAGAGTATAAAATGTCCAACCATCTTATCAAATGTGACAGTTGCACAAGTGGGTATAATTAAAAGCAAAATGTATTACATTATAATGTAGTACAATTTTGTAGAAAAATTAATTAATGTTAATTCTCATTGACGATCAAGTAGAGAATCAAGAAGAAGGTGATATTTGACCAATCAAGTTGAAGTCATGGTATGTTGGAATAAAAGAAAAAAGGAAAAACAGATGTGAATGACAAGCATCCTTATTGTTTGGCATTTAAGATATTATTTTAAGGCAAATAATGAGGGTTTAATAGAAAGAATATTGGATCATGATCATATAGTTCTCCCGAAGTCATCTGGGAGGAGAAGCATATTTACTAAATGGCATTTAAATTATTCTATAACAAACATGGGGACTGGGATTTAGCTCAGTTAGTAGAGTGCTGCTCTGCAGTCTCTGAGGTCCTGGGTTTGATTCTCAACACAACAAAAATGGGATAAGTATCTGGCAATCCACTCCCAAGGCAATCCCAAACAATCAGCCATTGAAAACACTATGAAGGGCACTATGAGTTGGACAGGACTTGACGGCACCTAACAAATACTCTATAACCATAGAAATACAATCTTAAAAATGGGAAATATTTATTAAATTTTATCCAATTCTCCACATCAAAACTTCATAGGTCAATACTATGAAGCATAGAAGGAAACTAATGTCAGTATGATCACAAAGGTTGGAAATATAAGTAAGTGCTGAATAGCATTTGAGAGATTCCACCTAGTAGACTAACACAGTAAAACAATCATCAGTAGGTGTGTCATGGGGAACTGTGACAAGGTTGTCATATTGTTGGGATTTCTCTGATATTAGTATTGACACTCAGGCTTTAGTGAAGTTTCAGGGTCCCAGTTCCCCAAGGCCACCAAATTGTACCCAGTAAAGATTTTGATTAAGCAGCCTTTACTTAGTATACTTCAAGAGCAAAATGTTATACAAAATACAGTTTAATTTATAAAATAGCATATATAAGAATTTCACTTCAAAGATAATTACTTAGCCAGGTGTGGTGGTACATGCCTGTAATCCCAGCGGCTTGGGAGGCAGAGGCAGGAGGATCACAAGTTCGAGACCAAAGGCAGTCTGCATAACTTAGTGAGACCCTGCCTCAAAAAATGGACTGGGGGCGCAGCTCAGTGGTCCAGCACTTGCAGAGCATGCAAGCGCAAGGCCCTGAGTTCAACCCCCGGTACCACGAAAAAAAAAAAAAAAAAGATCATAACTTGTATTAGAAATATACAAGAATTGGGCCTTACATGTCAAGCAGAGGGTTATGAAATCATATATGTACATGATTTCTACAAAGATTTGATCAATATATATATGTCTTATTTTTGCAATTTTCCTCTGCACATAGACTTTTAAGAGTCCTGATATTCTAGAAATTGCTATCATCATTGATTTTATTCCTTCAGTCATGCTCTTCATACACTGTTTTAAGAAGAAAAATTACACAGAAGATAATTTTATTTGTTTTAAATTCAAATAAACAACAATTCATTTCACTAAATATTTATTTACTTCAAAACTTATATAACTTATCTATAGAGTATAATGCAATGTCATATTTTAAAAGAAGAAAAAATGTATTGCATAAAATTATTAATATCAATATGTATATTTAAAGAGTATAAAATTTAGTATATATTTTAAATGGAATACCACACACACACCAATTTTTGGAGAATGTGTTACTGTGTATGCATACAGTTATTATTCTTAAATAATACAATTAATAGTAGAAAAATTGTGATTGTTGTTAGGTGACATTGAGTCAGTGTCCAACTCAGAGCAACCCTATGTACAGCAGGTGAAATACTATTGTCAGTGCTTTTCTGCTATTCATAGGGTTTTCAATGGTAGATTCCCTTTTGGGAGTAAGCTGCCTGATCCTTCTCCCAAGCTGATAGCGTGTGGTGTTTCTAGGCTAGTTTCCCATCCAAGTGCAAACCAGGTCTGACCCTGCTTAGCTTCTGAAATCTGATGGGATCAGATGCCACAGTAGTATGGGAGAAGGCCGTAGAAAAATTATATGTCTCTAAATCTTGACTGAATTTTAGGAATGTTACGATGAAACTGATGTTTTCAGACCTATCCGGAGAATTCATTACAATATTCAGATATGTAAGAAACTTTTGAAATTTTTGGTATTTACAGATTTAAAATAATTCAAAGTGCATACAATAAGAACCTTACTTCTGGCCTCACATGAAAAGTTGCTAGCTATCAGCAAGGTGGTTCATCCACATATCACATGAAAATTTAAGGAAATATTTGTCACTGAATGTTGTCATGATTTAAAAAATCACAGAATTGTGTAACACATTTTAATATGCAATATGTTAACAGAAAAGAAAAGAAAACATAACAGACTTGCACGATAAGAAGCATGCCAGAATGAATGACATTAAGGTGTACATTAAAAATGTCCAATAAAAAAAAATAATCCTATCATTCTCACAGTGGGAAAAGCCCCAGCATCACCTACTAATAAACCATGCCCAGCACACTCCACAAAAACTCAGCTCCCGACAGACCTCACTGCTTCAAGGTTTTTCAGCAGGGCCCTTTTGGGCTGATTTGTTGCACTGTCAAAGAAATAAACCATCCACTGCTTTATCACTCTAAAATTCTAGAAGTCAGTCATCAGATAGAACCTACCCACAGTCTATCTTTCCTCAGCCTTCACATAAATTAGCACAGAATTTAATTAGAGTACAATTATTCTGCAACAGATATTTTTTACTTGACTAAAACAAAGAAAGGCTCTCATTTTCCTACTGATTAGCTCATTAATTACATCTTGGCAATTATTTTTCTTTCTTGAAACACACAAGAATTATATTTCTTCTGAAATGGTTTGTGTGTTTCTGAAGTGACTAATCCAGAAGGTGAAGTTCTTTTGTTTGATTTTGCTTTCCCCCCAAAAGCATTTTCAAAGGAGAAAAAAATTAAAATTACATGATTGTTTTTAAAATCCTAGCTTTTGGAGAGTCAATTCTCTTCTACATATTTTACTTTTCTTACTTTGTTGTATACTTTCTATTCTAATTAACAAATGATATGTATATAGCTGCTAGAATAATGTGTAATCAGAATAGTTACTAGTATAGGAGGCCAGAAGCTTCCCTTCAAAATTGTAGATACACTTTTAGGTTTCCATAAGGAAATTTCTTTTGATGATGATTCTCTGATGATATTTGACTTAAAGATTGAGCTGCATATCAATCATTCCTCCTCTCTTTAGTCTAATTGGTTTCCAAAATCTTAAAGACTACGAAATGTAGTAGAACTAGAAATACAGTTTAGTAAGCAGAACATTGTGTGTATATTTCTGTGGACAGTTGAAATAAGTTATTGAAGCAAGATATATAGACTTTAATCCCAAGTATTTTTTTCTGTCAGTTAAATTTTTGTGGGTTCTGTTTGGGGTTGACAAATTAATATTAATGTTTTAATCTGCTGTGTATTGTTTTCTGCCAATTTCCACTTTAAGTTTAAGTATCTGTATTAATCATACATTAATGTTTTTATAAAATAAGGTATATAGCAATATGGAAAACATTTGTTAAGTTATATTTTAATAACATGGGAGAAGGATATGGTAATTTACTTCCAAGGAAATCCCAAAACAATCAGGCATTGAAAACCCTCTGAGGGTCACAATGAGTTGGTTACAACTGGATGGCACCTAACAACAACAACAACAACAACAACAATTTTAATAACAGATAAGTCCAAAATGCTGCATTTATAAGTGTAAGAAACTGTATTTTTCTGACAAAGCAATTTATTAAAAAATGATAAATTTGGATATTAGAATGTAATTCATTTACTTATATTTTAAATTTTTCTTGAGATATTACAAAATTAAAAGGTTTAAGCAATCAGCATTACCACATTACTTTTTTATCAAAAAAATCAGTGTTCAACAATTTTTAAAAGCTTATAGCAGTAAACTAGAGTTTAATTTTCACTAATTAGCTTAAAGTATATTTTATTTTTCCAGAGAAATATTACAGAAGTGGTCTCAATTCTAGTATCAACATTCCTACCACTTACCAAAATTGGGGATTTTGTGTTACAACTACACTAAAAATGAGTTCTGAATTCTTCTCCGCTTCTGACATATGAAATTTATATATTGTTATTGTTATATGCTGTCAAGTCCTGTCTAACTCTCAGTGTAGATGGTCTTATCTCACCCTTTAAGAAGCATAGTCTGGCCAATTGATTTAAAAAGCACAAAATCCTGCATATGTGACATTCAAGAGACTCATTCATAAAAGGCTGAAAATTAAAAGTGGGAAAAAATATACCAAGCATTTAAGAAACAAAAAGAAGCAGGAGTAATGATAATAATTTCTCACAACTTAGATTTTAAGTCCAAGTTAATCAGAAGTGACAAAGAAGGACATTATATATTAGTAAAAGGAACAGTTGATCAGGAACACATGATGATACTTGATGATACTTAATATTTACTCACCAAATATAGGTGCAACTAGTTTTATAAAGGAAATTTTATTGGAGATAAAGGAACACATCAGGCCTGACACAATAATTTTGGGAGGTTTCAATACCCCACTTTCACCAAAACACAGGTCATCCAGGCAAAAAATCAACAGAGAAACAATGGACTTAAATAACACCATAGATCAACTGGACATTACAGAATATCTACAGAATATTCCATCTAGCAGAAACAGAAAATATATTCTTCTCAGCACCACATAGAACTTCTTCTAAAATAGGCCATATTTTAGTCCACAAAAATGGCCTCACTGAATAAAAAGATGGAAAACATCCCCTGTAGCTTATAACATCACAATGGAATAAAACAGAAACTCAAAAGTGGGAAAAATTTCAGAAATTTTATAAATTGATATAGAGACTAATTAATACAATGATCAAGAAATCAGAGAGGAAGTTTTAAAAATTTCTGAAATCAAATGAGGATGGAAATACATCCTAACCTAAATGTACAGGCTACAGCAAAGGCAGCTCTAAGAGGGAAGTTCATAACCATGAGTGACTTAATCAATAAGCTAGGGAAGGCCAATTTAAGTAACTTAATGACACATCTTCAGGCACTAGAAGGTCAACAGCAAGCTAATCTCAATAGGAGCTCTCAGACAAAAATTATCAAGAACAAGTCAGAGATATTCCAATTAGAAATGAAAAATATAATTTGAAGAATTAATGAGAATAAGAGATGGTTAATTGAAAAGATTAATAAAATAGATGCGCCCCACAGCCAGCCTCATAAAAAGAAAAAAAGAAAAGGCATAGACTTAAAATATTAGGGATGAGAATGGGGTCATAATCACCAATAACAACAAAATCCAGAAGATCATCAGGGAATATATTGAGAAATTATACTCCCAAGAAAATGAAAATATAGAAGAAATGAAAAAGTTCAAACAGATATGAATTACCAAAATTAACTACAGAATGCCTTAGCAATTTAAAAAGACCCATTACATTCACTGAAATAGACACAGTAATAAAAAGTCTCCCAAAAAAGAAAAGCCCAGATCCTAATGAGTTCACAGTAGAATTCAATCAAAAAGAAGAATTATTTCTTATTCTCCCCAAACTATTTCATAAAGTCAACAAGGAAGGGGCACTTCCAAAGTTATTCTATGTAGCCAGTAACACTCTGATTCCAAAACTGGGCAAAAACACTTCAAAGAAAGATAACTATAGACCAATTTTCCTGATGAACATTGACACAAATGTCCTCAATTAAATTCTCGCAAATCTAATTCAGCAACACATAAAAAGGATCAAGTGGGCATCATTTCACAGATGCAAGGCTGGTTCAATATATGAAAATCAATCATTGTAATTCAACATGTCAGTAGACTTGCAGACAGAAATAACATAATCATCTCAATTGAAGCTAAGAAGACCTTTAACAAAGTGCAATATCCTTTCATGATAAAAGGCCAGGAGAAGATGAACATAATAGGGAAATACCTCAACATCATAAAGGCCATTACAATAAACCTACCGCCAATAATATAACAAGTGGGAAAAATTGAAACCATTGCCTCTAAGATCAGGTACAAGATAAGGATGTCCACTCTTTCTTCTCTTATTCAGTATTTTGATGGAAATCCTAGCCAGAGCAATCAAGCAAGAGAAAGAAATCAAAGGGATACAGATAGGCATACTCACTTATGACATCATCCTTAATCTAAAGGACTCAAAAATTTCCTCTAGAAAACACATAGAGCTAATTAATTCCTTCAGCAGGGTACAAAATTAACAATTAAAAATCAGTAGCCTTCCTTTACACCAATAGTGAACAGGTAGAGGAGAAAATTAATGCAACAATCCCATTCAAAATAGCCCACAAAAAATTAAATATTTAGGAATCAATTTAGCAGAATAACCTGAAGATTTCTACAAGGAATACTTCAAAGCACTAAAGAAAGAAATTGCCAAGGATACTAGAAGATGTAAGGACCTCCCCTGATCATGGATTGAGAGAATCAATGTTGTAAAAATGGCTATATTACCAAAACAATTTATAGATTTAATGCAATTCTTATTTAAAGTCCAATGAAATACTTTGAAGAAATAGAAAAAGTAATTCTATGACCACATATAGATAAATGACCACATATAGAAAAAATAGTTTTAAGCTGCAAAAACAATGCAGGCAGATTCACAATACTTGACTTAAAACTATACTACAGCGCCATAGTGGCAAAAACATCTTGTTGCTGTTACAAAAATACATTTGAAATTCAACAGAACAGAATTGAAAAACCTGAGTTACACCATGCAATTAAAACCACCTGATTTTTGACAAAGGGGCCAAAGATGTTCAATGCAGAAAAGATAGCCTTTTCAACAAATAGTGCTGGAAAAAATATGAATATCCACTTGCAGAAAATTGAAAATAAACCCATAACTCTCAATTCATAGCAGTCAGTTTGAAATGGCTAAGAGCCCACAACACAAAACTGCTATAAGAAAAGATAGGAAAGACATTCCAACAAATAGGCATAGGAATATATTTACTTAATAAGAGTTCAATTGCTTAGGAAGTGGGACCAAGAATTGACAAATGGGATTATATGAAATTAAAAAGCTTCGATACAGCAAATGAAACAATCAACAGAATTAAGGGAGAACCCACTGAATGGGAGAAAATCTTTGCATCCTACACATATGACAGAGGACTGATTTCTAGATTATACAAATAATGTAAGAAAGTAAATTCCAATACAAGAAATAACACAATACATATGTGGGTAAAGGAAATAAACAGTTCTCAGAGGAATTTCAAAGGGACAAGAAACACATGAAAAAATATTCAATATCCCTAGCCATTAAGGAAATGCAAATCAAAACAACACTGAGATTCCATCTCACTCCATTAAGAAAGGCCAAGATCAAGAAAACAAATAATAACAAATACCAGCAAGCATTTGGAGAAAAAAAGAACCCATTTACACAGATGGAGATACTTGAACTTAATTTAACCAATTTCAAAGTCATTATGGAGATGCTTCAGAAAACTTAGAACTGCCATATGACCTAGCTATACCACTCCTAGGAATATACTGCAGAGATATTTGCATTTCCATATCTAATGCAGCGATTTTTGCAATTGCAAGGATATGGAACCAACCAAGATGTCCACAGAGAAATTGATAAGAGCATTGTGGTACATATACACAATACACAATGGAATATTACTCAGGAATAAAAAAGAATTTGCAGCAAAATGGATTGTACTGGCAAATGTCATCTTAAGCAAGTGAACCCAGCTCCATAAAGAAAAATACCATATTTTCTCACTCATATGTGGGAGCTAAATCTAACTTAAAGGAAAAATGTATGTATGTGTATGTGTGTGTGTGTGTGTGTGTGTGTGTGTGTGTGTGTGTGTGTGTGTGTATATATATATATATATATATATGATCTATCAGGCTTTTCTAAGCAGAGAAAATGAAAACATGTTAACAGAGGTTCACCCCAGGGGAATGTGAAGGTTGACAAAGGGAGGGGAAATAATGTGGAGAGTAAAGAGAGAGAAGATAATCTAAAAAGGATAGTACAACAATACAAATACATCTGGAAAATGGGAATATAATCCATAAATGCATACAATTTTTTACTATATATTAATCAAAAGGTTCTGTGAAATATGTAAGTTCATGAAAGTATAATCAAAAGTGATGTAATAATTTCATAATGGAAATGTCAAAATCCTTATTACTCTGTACCCTACCAACATTTATAAATAGAGGTGAGATTAAAAAATTAAATAAGGTGGTGAAAAATAAGGATGTCACATTAAAGAGGAAGGTATGCCTGACTCATGTGATGGCATTTTCAGTTGCCTTATATGGTTTTGAAAGCTGGATATTGATTAAGGGAGACAGGAAAATTGATGCTTTTGAATTATATTGCTGGAGACGAATTTGAATATAGCATGGACTGCCAAAGGAGCAAAGAGATCTATCCTAGAAGTACAACCAGGATGCTCTTTGGAAAAAAGGATCATTAGAGTGCATCTTATTATATTTTATATTTTGGACATGTTATAATGAGGGACCAATCCTTGAAGAAAGACATAATGTTTGGGACAGTGGCAGGTGGATGAAAAAAAGGAAGAAGCTCAACTAGATGGATTGACACAGTGACTGCAATAGTAGGCTTAAACATAAAACAGATTGTGTGACTGGCACAGAATCAGGGAATGTTCTGTTCCGTTGTACAAAGGGTCACATGAATTGGATGGCACCAAACAACAACAGCAAAGTATTGGGGCCAGATCCCTAAACCCCATGACTGTAAACAGGCTGTGACAAGTACCGTGACATCAGAAGAGGGAGGAGGAGTCCAGGCTTCGGCTTGTGTATGTATGTATGTACATACGTATGTATGTATGAATGTACTTGTTTGTAAAATGGTGCACAGCCCCCCACCACCTCAAAAAAACTAGTAATAATCTATTTATGTTGAGTACCTGTAGAAATTGGGAAATACACTGCTGCCTCTATGATTAATGTGGTTTTTATTAACTTCAGCCTCAGTTCTGGGATCTGGCTCATTCTCCCTGCATGCTGGCCTCTCAGAGAAGGTTATATTGATGTCAGCATTGACCATGTCACAGCCATGTCATCTAATACAGTATAATGTTCTTCACCTTGTGAGTAACTCAGAGTTACATGATGTATATGGTTCTAAACAACCTCTTTTATACATATATGTATAAAGATAGATGGAGGATGGAAATGTGAACTTACACTAGGACTAGACTCCAGGACATTAATAAGCCAAAGGCTGAAGCAGGAAGTCATTTCTTTTAAAAATTCAGGAAGACCTCTAAACCCTTTACCATTATGCTGTCAATATGTTTCAAGGATAAATAAAAGTCAAGTTCTAACTTCCATCATAGAAATGTTTACAAAAACCAAGACTTCTAGTGAATCCAGAGAACATCTACTTTCCCAATCTGTGCAGTACTTCCATGGGAGAAGAACTAATACATACAGTAGAAAATTATATAAAAATTTGAGTTCAGTACTTTATCTACTTGACCAGAGACATTGTGAGGGGTCAATATGATATTAAGTTCAAGATTAAGCTAAAGATATGAAGAGGAGTAGTGGAAATTAATCTGTCTAGGATCAGTGAACTCGATCATTTCCTCTGACTTTTTAGAGAAATAGTCTATAGTATTTTCTTCCACTTTTCTTGCACTTAGGTATTGAAAATCAATTTTGGTAAGATGTGCTATATTAGTATTTGGGGGTTGTGGTAAATCACTATACTCTTCTGTGTGGTGTCGTGTTTTAGTTGAGCTTAAAATATAATATTCTAATAGGAAAGCATACTTTGACTTTTGGCTCATGAAGGCTATAGGATGTAAACAAGTTAGAAAAATGTTAATTCTTCTTTCACAGGAAAGAATATTAGTGTTAAAATAGATAAAGAAATAGGCACCTATTATTGTAAAACAATGAATTTACTTTTCTGATGAAAATAAGCAATATATGTGATCGTTCTCAGTTTTCTAGGATCTAAAGGCCAGATTCTTCTTTACAGAGACATGCTAAAAAGATAGATAGGGGGAGCATTAAGAAAAAGGACCAGTGAAGGTCATCAAGAAAATTAAAAAGAAAAGAGATAAAGGGAAAAGAAAGGACATCTCAGAAAATTAAAACTTTTTTCTGGAGAATAAACTTCAATTTACCACTTGTTGAATCAATTCAAGGACAGCAATTATGCACAGAATAGTCAGTTGATCAGTTTTGTTAATATATGTGGACAACCTGGGCTTATTCATCCTTTCACTAAGTCACTCATATATTTAGAAACATTTATTTAGAGTCTTCTATGGCTCACTTGGTAGAGCACTGCTCTGTGCTTTCTAGGACCTGAGTACAATGCCCAGAAACACATACACACACACACACACACACACACACACACACACACACACACACACACAAAAAAAAAAATATCATGAGAAGGATGTGCCAGTCCATTCCCAAAGTAATCCTGAAACAAATCAGCCATTGAAAACCCTATGAGGCTCGGGAAGAGTTGAACCTGACTGCACAGTACCTGATAACAACCAATACCTTATTTTAAATTGGTCTGGGGTTTAGCTCAGATGGCAGAGGGCTGCTCCACACTCTCTGAGGAAGCAAGGTCGATCTCTAGCACCAAAAAAATGAGAGAAGGACATGCCATTCCACTCCAGAAGCAGTGCCCAAACAATCGGCCATTAAAACCTCTCTGAGGGTCACTATGAGTTGGAACCTACTTGACAACACCTAATAACATGTTTTAAATTGTCTGCTAAGCCCTGGGCATATTTTGGAAAAGACAGAAAGTTCTCCTTTCATGGAATTTTATAATCTGTCAGTTAGGAAGCTAGAATTTGACTTTTCTGAAAATAATTACAGTCAAACATCAAATGATTTAATCATTATATTGAAAGCATAATATTTTCCGATATTACAATACACACACACACACACACACACACACACACACACACACACACATAAACCCACGTTTAATTTTAGGCAGAAAATATCATAAATTTCATATATCACAAAAGCTGAAATTCCAACTTTAGAATTTAAAATTATCTATTAAGATTATTAATCATTATTTGATATGTAATTAAATTATATTATTCAAAAATAATTCTTAAAATGTGAATCACTCTTGGAGATATAAAGTTAAGGATCTTATTTAAGTGTGAGTACAGATTGCTAAGGAGTAATTTAAATAAAATTAATGAGAAATCTGTGCACATCATCATGAATCTCTAGAGATGCAGCCCTGGGCTAATGAAGTCCCAAGAATCCAGAAATCCCCCAGTCTCCTAGTCTTTCTGCTCTGTCATCCTTTGGGAAAACCATATAATCACAAGACAACATTTGCAAGTAATGCAGCTTTACTCCTGGAAGGAGGAAGCAAAAATGTGAATGGCCAATTGTCAATTGCCTTAGTGTGTCCTTTTTCAAACCATTTTCTCATTGCAACTCCTTGATTTAGACAGTGTAAAATGGTGACCATAATTGAGGAAGATAACAAATATATTTCACTTCTTAAATCTGGGTAGATATCCTCCTTCTACTACCAAAAAAAAAAAAAAATCTGATTTCTCTTGACAAAGAAGGAGTAATGAATAATGTGTAAGAAGTTAGCAATCTCGGAAGAGCATAGAGGAATGCATTTTAACTAGTTACTTCAAAGTGTAGACAGTTAAAGAAGTGTAAAACCTAAGTTGACAGAATATAAGGCAAGAAATTTGGCTAGTTTGGGAAACATTTGCTGATATATGGGAATGCCAAAGTGTCCCTTCTTCCCACTTTCTCTGGGGGTAACGTAGGGATTCATACACTATGCAGAAACCTACATATACACATACATACACACTGCACAAACAAGTACACGTGGCTGATGAATCAATTTGTTGGACCATTTGCCAAGAAACTGCTAACTGATTTACAATAAGCTTTGAGAACTGAATACAGGGGATGTATAAAAATGCAACTGTGAAAACAACAGATCTTCCACCAATATCCCGATGGCAGAAAGGAAGAAAAGAGAAACAATTTCAAACAAATAGAATTTTTGACTTTATGTTATACTTAGCAGATTTTTGTTACCAAAGTAAATAATTGAGGAGAAAAATGAGAAAGAAATAAAAGGACAAAAAATTATACTGTGTGATTACTGTCTGATGGAGTTGAAAATGATAAAGATTCATTGTAGCTAATGCTTTGAGCATCTTTACTGAGCAACAGATTACTCATTAATAATCCAATACTTAGTATAATATTGGTTACCATCATTTTAGTTAAAAGATGTTAAAGGCTTATTAGATAACAATCTATTTCTTGGATTTTGCAGGCTAGAGTCCCTAGAGACAATACATAACACTTGATGGCAAAAAAATAGGGCAAAGGAAATAGTTATGATATATTTGAAAATGCTATAGCTCTGTGGCACATGCTCAATTACCATGAGATAAATAGAATTTTAAAATCCTTTATATACTACTGAAGACATTTTTAATAATTTTAGAACAAAGACCACTAAGTTTATATTTCATTTTAAAATTTGTGTACTTCAGTGATCTTATTGCTTACCATGTAGTTAAATAAATAAAGCTTTTGCTCTGACCTTATATAATCATCTTAATGTGTAAACTTAGGTGTTTCTACTAAAATCTCATATCTATGGTTTATTAGTCTAACTTTTAAAAAACTACAATATTACAAAAGTCTACAGGTAGGAAAATAGCATTTGTTTTCTTCTTAATAGGAAGAATGAGAGGTTCATACATTTCAAAAATGTAGGTGGAAAATCCCTGAGAAGAATGCATTGCTTTTTTTTGTACACAACACAAGCTGTTTTTAGGTATTATGATTTTTTGAAGGTACAATTTGTATTTTCTAAACCTTTCATGGTTTTAGCTATAATTTTCCAAGTGACTGCTTATAAAAATATGTTTATCCATTTATTTTAATGAAAATAACTCTGCTACATAAAAATACCTCAATTTCCACCCTACTCTTGAATAGGAGGGAAAGCAAAGCTAGTACCAAGAGTTGGGGCTGAATGTCTCATGAACACATCTTCTCTCTAGTTTTTACATGCAGTAGGCATTGCTTTGATTTCACTCACTAGAAGTACATTTGTTTCTAAGTTTAAGTGATTCTTTCACCTTTCCAATTCGCATCTACAGGAGAAACCAAAATTTTCATTTGTTATCATATGTGTCTGGCATTCGTGTTTAATAACAGTTGGCATCTGTTGATAAACAGTAATGAGACCTGGAAAAATAAAGAGCTTAAGGAGTAATTTTTCTGTACCAGGCATCATCCTAAACTTTTTTTATGTATTCTTTCATATAAATCCTCCATTAAACCTGGAAGGTGAGTATATTTACTGTAAAAATATTATCCTAATATCACAAATAGAAACCCAAAATATCAAGACATTAAGTGAGTTATTGCTGGAAATACAAGAAACAAAAGCTAAAACTAGGTTAAGTTTGATCCCTGGAAATATGTCTGCTAAGCCTGCATTCTTAGAAAATTTTCCATACTGCCTTCTTAAAAACAAACCCAAATCAATTTAGTAATAGTCTAAGTTCTTAAAGTCTAATACACTGTTATATTGCATGTTGATCCATTAAGATGACTATCCATTAAGATGATGTATATTGAGTTGGAACTACCCTTGAAGTTATTAAAAAAGGGTTTAAGAATGTTTACAGATAATAATGAGGTAAGACGCAAAAGAGCTATGAAGTAAAGTTCAATTGATAAGGTATATTACAGTCATATTTAGAAAAGATATCATTAAAACTGATGAGGTATACAACATTTATTAAAAGCAGATTTTGAAGAGTGGAATTACTTCTTGGCAAGGACTCAAGATATGATTTCAAATTCCACTTCTGCCATTCATTGTGATCTTAGGAATCTTATTGACCTCTCTGGCTCTAACTTTCTTGTAATACTTTAGACAGTAGAATAAGGGATAAAAGTATAAGGTGTGAATATTCTTCACTAGAGAAAAGTTATTAAAATATATTAAAGTTATAATAATTCACATAGTTTTCAACCATTGTTTTATGTCCCACATATGTTCCATATGTAAGCTAAATATTATTTTTACATAGGACCAAGTTGAATATGAAGGAAGTGAGCAATCAGCACTGATAACCAAATTTTAGGATTTATCCATTCTCCAGAAAACTGATAGATATTTACCATATCACTCTTAATTACATGTTTTTAAAAGTTCTACTTTTTCTAGTTTGAAAGAAATAATTTTTGGCCCTAACCATAGTAAATCATTATTTTTAAGATCTAAGTTATCTTGATAAAATAGCCATTCACCTGACATTTCTCTTTACTTTTAAAAATGATATTTTTTTAAGTACTGGAGGATTGAATCCAGGGCCTTGCACATGCTAGGCAAGTGCTCTACCAATGAGCTGTGCCCTCTTGTTGCTGTTGTTGTGGCTGTTGTTGTTGTTAGGTTCCCCTGATTCAGTGTCCGACTCATGTGACCCTATGTTCAACAGACAAAGCACTGTTCTCATACTTCTCTGGTATTCACAGAGTTTTCAATGGCTGATTATTTTTTTGCAGTGGGTTGTCAGGTCCTTCTCCTAAGCCTGCAGCACCTGGTTCCCAGGCGGTCTCCCATCCAAGTATTAACCAGGCTTAACCCTGCTAAGCTTCCAAGATCTGACGGGATCTGATGCCATAGTGGAAACAGGTTCATCCTAAATTGCATAGTCTGCCTCTGGTCTTGACCTCAAGATCCTCCTACCTCCTCCTCCCAGATAGCATGGATTACAAGCATGCACCATGGTGTCAAGCTAAAAAAATTATTTATTCATTAAAATATTGTGGCTTTGTGTGAAAATACTGAATTTTGATTCTTATTTTTATGTATATTTCCTTCACAAATCTCAGTATAAGTGATAAATTTTTACAAACAAAAGAACCAAATCTTATCTTGTGAACAAAATCATAACATTTTGTCTATTACACATTTTGGAGTGTGAAATGGTTATAGTATACAGTCACAGTTCATGATTCAGCCAAGTTTCTACTATTGCTATGTAAAGCCATTCAATTGAATTGCCATAAACATTAATTATTCCAGTTTTCACTGGGGAATTCATATCATATATTTTCCAGTTGATGAGACTGGAAAGGCATTTCAAAGAAATTTAAATGAACATTTTTTCTAAAAATTTGAAAAAAAATGTCAGAGTAACTGGTTCATCAAGTAGCATTGAAATATCAGATATTCTAACACTTTTGAAAATAGTACTTAATTCTTTGGTAGGACCAAGGTATGATCTTCCTTAATATTAATTTAGAAATCTGATTATGTCTGCATTTGTTCTAGGTTAATTGCCTCAAATAATATATTTAATGTGTATATATATATATATATATATATATGTTTTATTTGAGCCATATGTTTATGCTTCACCAAGACTGATACTCTGAATTCTTGAAAAACAACAAAACAAAAACATATTTTTCCAATTTCATAGAAAATACATAACATATAGTATATTTCACATAATTGGTCCTCTCTCTGACCATGAGAAATGAATCTCTACTGTTGGCTAAATATTAGACCTGGTTTTACAGCAACACATCATAGTTTTGGGTGAGGAATGTAGGATTTGAATGAACCTTAGATCTTAGTATTTGGTTTAAATTGTAAAGAGTAAAGAGTCCATCTAGGAAGAGAAAGAAAAGAAGATGTCAAGAGCTGGCAGAGACAGAAGGAATTGAGAAGAGACATAGGAAACAGTACTATGATGTTATGAATGAGACTTAGAAAAAACAGTTGGGAAGAAAGGTTTTAAAACTACTGCTCAGTGTTATGAATGGTAACTCACCTTTCAAGTGTTAATTAAGATGTACAGCTAAGATTTGCACCCCTTTTCCGTTCATCATTTTGGTATGCAAGTCGTTGTTGAAGATGAGTTACTTTCACAAACTGAAATAAAAAGCCCCTGTCACTAACTTCTAAAGGGAAAAAAATGTATAAGTTTCTTGTGGATAGTAACATAGTTTTGTTAAATTGATAAGAAAATATTTATCAGGCCAAGACTCAATACTTAAAAATTTGTAACAAATTCTTTTTACAAAATTGTTTCCTCCTCTTCCTCCCCCACAATAGTGTTTTATACAAATACATTTACTGCTAAATATTTACTCTTTGTGAGTATCTAATCATAAAGTTACTTCCATTTTGAAGAAGGTTTAGGTATAAATCAATAAGTCTGTTTCATTTGCCTGTAGCCATACCATCATGGAGTCCGATCCCGTAAGATATCAGAAGCTAAGCAGAGTCAGGCCTGGTTAATACTTGGATGGGAAACCACCTGGGAACACCAGGTGCTGTAGGCTTGGAAGAAGGACCAGGCAACCCACTCCCAAAAAACAATCAGCCATTAAAAACCATATGAATAGCTGAGAAGCACTAATACTGTTTCACCTGTTGTATGTAGGGTCTCAATGGGTTGGACACTGACTGGAGAGCATCAAACAACATAATTCATACTTCATCAATTTGTTTAAATTCTGTAGAAATTATAGTCAATGTCTTCATTATCTTACCTTTTACATTTGGTGTTTCTAACAATCTCTGATCATTCAGAAACAATGGCACTTTGTGTCATTCCTCAGGAAAAATGTGGTATGGCAACTGCTATGGGATAGATATAGTTTGTTCCCCAAAGTTTCTGTGCTGGAAGTTGGTCCTCAGTGCGACAGTATTGAGGTAGTAGAAACTTAAAGAGGTGGGGCCTAGTGGAAATAGTGATGTCATTATGGGTACCATTCTCAGAAGAAATTAATGTAATTTTTCTGGGACTCTGGTTAGTTTCTGTGAGGATGAGTTGTTACAAGAAGAGGAAACTGGGCCTCTGAATTTCTCTGGCATCCTGTCTCCTTATGTGATGTCCCTCTTCTGTAGGTAGTCACTCCCCTTTCCGTTTCTCTGCCATGTTGTGATGCAGCGAAGAAAGCCCTTTATCAGAAGCTGAACAGATGGGACCACCTAAGACTTTCAACCTTTAAACTCTGACCTAAATAAACCACTTTTCCTCATGTATTACCTCTCTTCTGGTATTTTGGTATAGCAACAGAAAACAGACTAAGACAATAAAGTTTATGTTTTGTGTTTCCATATTCTTCCTATTTCTTTCTTTCCTATTTGTAATCCATTTTATTCTACCTTAGCCACACAACCTGCATGTTCTCTTTCCTCAGCCTAGGTAAAACTCATCAATAGTTTACTGTTGTTCTTGTGGTTCTTTCATAATTTATGAGTCCATTCTCCTGAAACATTAAAATATATTATAGCTCATTAATATGCATTAACCACATTCCTAAAAAATCCTTATTCTTACAAATATAATACTGCAGATCTAGCAAAACAAGCAAGTAGAGAACAACTCTAAAAGGTAGAAAGAAGAACTCTACATGCCTGTAGACCTCAGAGTTTGAGGGAGACACAGCAATGAGTCTTATAAATTTCCTTATTGCCTTCATATTGCTCGATAAGGACTCGGCACAAGCCCCTGACTTGGAACTGCCAACATTCACAGACTAAAAGAAAGCTCTAAGAAAAGCCTGTTCTCCCTAAGAAGAGGACTAGATTATGATGGTCTCACAACAAAACACCATTTTATTAACTTTTACTTTATTCTAGCCAAACACCAGCAGAGAAATCATGTATTTGGTTTCTGGGAAGGGGATAGCAAAGGCTGCAACTCGTTCCACCTACAAAGTCAACTCTACAGTGGCCAAAAAATACAGAGGAACAACAGTTGATCATGGATTGCATAGATCTTCTGTGAATTTCCCAGTATATCCAAATATCCATTAAACAGACCTATTTTGGTGTCTGCTGGTAATTTTAAGTGATGCAGATATTTCTGGTAGAATGTATTACCAATTTATCTTCATGTTCCTGCTCATTCTTGCAAATGTTTTGCAAAATATACCTGAAAGATTTTACAATAAAATCTGTTGGTGATCTTAAAGATAGAGAAATAATTTGGAAGATATTAACATGAGAAATAATTATGGAAAATGGCATACTTTTGAAACAAGTGAAATATCTATGAACTTTACAACTTAGAAAGTATTTGTGTCATGTATTTAAATAAATAATTATAAGTTAGAAAAACAATATGAAACCACTCTTTTTTACTTTGGTAGGATTCATTATTTTCAGTTTGTATCAAGTTTATGGAGTCACTGTGTTTAAATCAAATTATCTTTACTGCATTAGCTTTTAGGTTCTTTACATATTGTTCCAAAATAATGAGTGAAGGAAACTAGTTCTTTCCACTGCAAAGATGGAGGTAAAATTTTTTCTGCATGAGAAATAAAAGAAAATTTAAAACAATTAATGCAAATCTCATAGTATGAGAGTCCCATATACCAAGCATTTAAAATCATCTAGTTACAAGTGCTGTAAAAAAAATTGCATACTAGAGAAACAAACTAATTAATATACACTTTCTGGGCTTTATCAACAAATAGATAGATGTTTATATACTTTCTGTTATATATTTGAACTAGATCCAAATGTTGTGGCTACACTAGGAAAGAAAGTTTTAGTAGTTTAGAAAACTCTATTGCAGACATCACATGGCATCCATAGATATGTATAATTTTTATGGTTTCTATATAACTGTTAAACTTATTTTTTAACAGAAAGGGTTATTGCACTTGTTAATGATTCCTATAGATTTAATTGATGAAAATATTTTGTTATTACTCAGCCTTTTTAAAAGACACACAGGTATAATCTAATCTGATATACTACCAGTATTGGTTCTTTGATCAGTACTATATAGGAGAAGGGATTGTATGTCTCTTCCATGGTTAGGTTATAATATGCACATGGGTTTTGTTTCGGCTGTTCTTCCTTTGAGATAATTCACATAGGAGGAAACCAACTGCAAGCTAGAGAATAGTCCTTCGGAGGGGTTCTTATGACAAGGAACTGAGGTCCCCTACTACCACTTGAGTGACATGATAGAATCTGATCCTGTAACACCAGAAAAGTCTTAAATAACTACTGCTACAGCTGACAGTTTGCTACAACTTCATTAGAGGTCCTGAGTCAGAACCAATTGCTTCAACCACTCCCAGATTCCTGACCCTGGTAAACTATGTAAAATAATAAATGTTTTAGGTCTTTAGTGAGTTTGGAGATATCTGTTAAAGAAAAAGAGATAAAAATATATTAATACTATGAGGTAAAGATCTTTCTGTTTGAAAATGTTAAAAACAAGTCTCTCATATTTCTACTTAAACAGGTACTATCTATTGTGTGTCTGTATGCAGTGTTCCAGATACTTTGTTTAATGTTCTATGTACAAAGTTCCATATAATTTATCTACCAGCTCTCAATTTTTATTGTAATTATTCTATGAGGTAAACAATTATTACTGTATTCAGTACAAAGAATGTTTTTTCTTCTCAAAGAGTTAAGATATTAACCTCAAGTTTCACAAATTTTAAGTGCTAGAACCACATGTAAATCAAGGCCTTTTCTCTAAAACTCTTTCTTTTTCCATTCTAGTAACTGACCTTAGTGCTTAAGGCCACAGCTACACACAAAGAACATATCCCTCAAAATTGGCAATAGCATATCAGAGTTATTCTTAACTTTCCATTTATCTTTTATTTCAATTGTTATTATTATTACTACCATTATTATTATTATTAGTTTGTGGTACTGAAGGTTGAACCCAGGGCCTCCCACTTGCATGCTTTGCAAGTACTGTACCACTGAGCTGCACCCTGACCGCCTTTTATTTTTTATTTTTATTTTTTTACTTTTTTGAGACAGAGTCTAGCTAAATTACACAGACTGCCTCTGTTCTCAAACTTGCGATACTCTTGTCTCTGCCTCCTGAGCTGCTGTGATTACAAGTGTGTGCCACCATGCTTGCCTCTCAATTATTTTTAATCAATATAAAATTTGTATGTAGCATGTAACTTTTAGGTTTAATGCAAATGGATTTTATTATAATGATATGTACAAAAAGATGGAGATAGAAAAATGAAAGAGAAGAACACAGTCTGTTTTTCTCAAGCTTAAGGAATTGAAGAAAAAATTCAAGTCTCAAGTGACAATAGTGAAGGATTCTACAGGGAAAATATTAGACAATGCAGGAAACATCAAGTGAAGATGGAAGGAATATACACAGTCATTATGCCAAAAATAATTGGCGGATAACCAACCATTTTGTTGTTGTTGTTGTTAGGTGCCGTTGAGTCGGTATCTGACTCATAGCGACCCTCATAGGGTTTTCAATGGCTGACTGTTTCAGGATTGCCTTGGGAGTGGATTTCCAGGTCCTTCTCCCATTTTTGCGGTGCTGGGAATTGAACTCTTTACCTCAGAGACTGCAGCACAGCACTCTACCAACTGAGCTAAATCCCAGCCCCAACCAACCATTTTGAGAGGTTGTATATGATCTGGAACCAATGGTATTGAAGGATGAAATGGAAGCTACCTTGAAGGAATTGGTGAAACACAAGTCTCTAGTAACTGATGGAATATCAATAGAGATGTTTCAACAAGCAGATGCACTGCTGGAGGTGCTAACTTGTTTATGCCAAGAGATGTGGAAAAAAGCTACCTGACCAACTGACTGGAAGAGATCAATATTTGTACCTCTACCCAAGAAGGGGATCCAACCAAATATAAGCTATCAAAGAGTATCAGTATGATATGCAAGCAAAGTTTTGCTAAAGATCATTCAAAAGCAACTGCAGTGATATATAGACAGGGAACTGCCAGAAAATCAAGCAAGATTCAGAAGATGTGGTGGAACAAGGAACATCATTGCTGATGTGAGATGGATATTAGGCAAAAGCAGAGAATACAATGATGATGATTACCTATGTTTTTATCAACTATGCAAAGACATTTGACTGTGTGGATCATAATAAATTATGGATAACATTGTAAAGAATGGGAGTACTAGAGCACCTAGTTGTACTCATGAGGAGGCAGTCATTTGAACAGAACAAGGAAACACTGTTTGGTTTAATGTCAAGAAACGCGTGTCAGACCATGTTCTTCTACCATACCCCTTCAGTCTCTATCCTGAACAAATAATGGGAGAAGCTGGACTTTATTAAGAGGAATGTGACATCACAATTGGAGGAAGATTCACTAACAACCTGTATTATGCAGATGACAAAACTCTGCCAGCTGAAAGTGAAGAAGATTTGAAATATTTACTGATGAAGATCAAAGAAGATAGCATTCAGTATGGATTGCAACTAAACATCAACAAAACAAAAATCCTTATAACTGAATCAGTAAGAAACCTCATGATAAATGGAGAAAAGATTGAGGGTGTCCATGATTTTGCTTCACTTGGTTCCATAATCAACACCCACCAAAGCAACAGCCAAGAAATCAAAACACACATTGCACTGGGGAAAAGCTGTTCCAATAAGATCTCTTTAAAGTGTTGAAAAGATGTCACATTGAAGATGAAGACATGCCTGACTCATGTCATGGAATTTTCAGTCACTTCATATGGTTTGTGAAAGCTAGACATTGAATAAGAGAGACAAGAAGATTTGATGCTTTTGAATTATGGTGCTGAGGACGAATATTGAATATACCATGAATTGCCAAAAGAACTAACAGATCTGTCCTAGGAGAAGTGTAACCAGTATGCTTCCTGGAAACAAGGATGCCTAGACTGTGTCTGACATATTTGGGACATGTAATCAGGAGGGACCAATCTCTAGAGAAGGACATCATGTTTGGAAGAGTGCCAGGTCCACACAATAAAGAAAAACTCCATTACATGGATAGACACAGTGTCTGCAACAATGGGCTTAAACATAAATAAGATGGTGTGGCTGGCACAGAATCCAGCCATGTTTTATCCTGTTGAAATTGACTTGAGGGCACCTAACAACAACAACAAATGATTTTAACTCTGCTCCCAAGCCTGTAAATTTGAACTCCACTTTATGTTCACACTATTCCAACAGAGCCACATATAATCCCAAGTTTTCCCCATATTATTTTATCAATAATATTTACATTTTTATTCTAGTCTTTTGTGATCTTGCATTCGTATTGTCATGTTTTTGTTGTTTGGTGCCACGGAGTCAGTGTCCAAGTCATAGCGACCCTATGTACACTAGGCGAAACACTACTGTCAGTGCTTCTCTGCTATTCATAGGGTTTCCAATGGTGGATTGATTTTGGGGAGTGGGTTTCCAGGTCCTCCTCCCAAGCCTACAGCACCTGGAGTTCCCAGGCTGTCTTCCATTCAAGTACTAACGGGGGCCGACCCTGCTTAGCTCCCAAGATCTGAAGGGATGGGATTCCACAGTGTTACAGCTGCAAGCTCATATTGTCATAAGATTATGTAAAAAGGGTTTTGCTCATTTCAGACAGTGTTAGGCTCTGTAAATGCAAAGAAAAATAAAACATTTCTTTTGGGGACATATACAAGATAAAATCTCACATGTTTTGACAGTAAATAATAATGAAGTTTTCACGAGCAAATATTTCAATCAAATATTGATAAAGGGAAGAGTTATATCTCTGGTTTAATTCTAATTTGGCATCTACCTTACCCTCACATTTCCTTCTTTCTTTTATTCTACCCTTTCTCACTTTCTTCTTTCCTTTCTTCCTTCAGCAAATACTTAATGAATTTCTTCTGTGTGCTAGACACTCTATTATGTGGTGGGCATAAATAGTAAATAAAAAATGAAGCATAATCCATAGTAATGACCAAGCAATATATAAGACAAAAGAGTGAAATAATGTATTATATGGTGATAACTGCCAAGAAGAAAAGATGAAGCAAATAATGGAGGGAGTTTTTAATTTGTTGTTGATTGAGTCATGTTTCATTCATAGCAACCATTATAGGGTTTTCAATGGCTGATTGTTTGGGGATTGGTTTGGGAGTGGACTGTCACATCCTTCTCCTGGTTTTGTGGGGCTGGGGATTGAAGCCAGGTCCACAGAGAGTGTTGAGCAACCCTCTACCATCCGAGCAGAACCCTAGCCCACTTACAAAATTGGCAAATTGAGAAGCTAACTTACAAAACTGGCAAATTGAGAAGGCAGTATAAGAAGGCAGAATTGGAATAAAGACCTGGAGAGGGAATGAGTTGTATAGATATGAAGAAAATATGCTTTGTGAGCAATGAAAACAGCAACTGCAATAGCTATGAATGGCAAGGGATATTGGACAAATTTCAAGATCCTTCAGTAACTGAGGTCTAGAAACAGTAAGAAGGAGAGTGGTAAGAAGTGAGATAATAGGCACAGTACAGGCCGGGTGACAGGGGGCCTTGGGATAAGGTGATAGTCACAGTGAAGTCTTTGGATTTTTTCTTGGAATGAAATGTGATGCCATTTGGAAGGTCTTGAGTAGAAGAATGGCAGGGCAAGACATATTTTAAAAGGATTACTCTAGTTATTGTGCTACAAATGGAAAAAGAGAAAGAAGAAATGATAAAGTAGGAAGACTATTTGACAACTTTTATGACAGCTTAGGAACAGATGGCAATGGTCTATAGTACTGTATTATAATTACACTGTACTGAGGATTTTTGCATCATGGTTATGAAGAATATTGAATTATAATTTTCTTGTTATATTATTATTTTATTGTTGTTTGTTCCCTTCTATGTACTGTGAAAATTTCCCCTCTGGCAGTTTTTAAATTTTTCTTTTTCTCATTGATTTTTAACAATTTGATTATGAAGAAACTTGGTGTGGTTTTCTTTATTGTTATCACTTGGGGATAGTTAAATGGCATGAGTCTATGGATCAGTACATTTGATAAATTTCAGAAATTTTTAGTAATTATTTTTTCAAATATTTATTTTTCTGTGTCCCATTTTAGTACTCCAATATTATGTATGGTAAGGCAACTTGATATTTTCTAACTGCCACTGAGACTCTTTATTTTTTCTATATCATTTTTCTTTTTATACATCAACTATATTATGTTCAGAGAAGATGGTTATTTTTCCTTTGTTTTGATTGTTTTGACAGGAAATAATCTCTCAAGCCCACTTAGTGAGGTTTTCATTTTACATATTATTCAACTATAGAAATTCCCTTGTTTCTTAATTATAACTTTATTTTTTTCCTCATTATATTCATTTTTTTAAGTCTAGTATGTATTTATAACTGTTTTAAGTCCTTTCATATTAAGTTGTTGTTGTTGTTGTTAGGTGCCATCGAGTCAGTATCCGACTCAGAGCGACCTCCATACGGTTTTTAATGGCTGACTGTTTCTCGATTGCCTTGGGAGTGAATTGCCAGGCCTTTCTCCCATTTTTGCAGTGCTGGGAATTGAACTCGGGACCTCAGAGAATGCAGTGCAGCACTCTACCAACTGAACTAAATCCCAGCCCTTCATATTAAGTATATCATCTTTATTATTTCCAGTTGTTTTCAATGACTGATTTTTTCTTATGGATCACATCATATTATCCTATTCTTAACATCTTTGTAATTTTTAATGGATACTAGGAATTGTGAATAATATATGGTAGTTGTTGTTGATAGGTGCTGTTGAGTCGGTATCTGACTCATAACAACCCCCTGTACAATAGGGGAAACACTATTGTCAGTGCTTCTCTGCTGTTCATAGGGTTTTCAATGGCAGATTGATTTTTGGGAGGGGGTTGCCAGGTCCTTCTCCCAAGCCTACAGCTTCTGGTGTTCCCAGGCGGTCTCCCATCCAGGTACTAACCAGACCCGACCCTGCTTAGCTTCCAAGATCTGACGGGGTTGGATGCCACAGGGCTATGGCTGTAGGCAATATATGGTAGAGTATGTAGATTTTTTTATTTTTTTGAGTTTTCCTCTGATCCGAAATTATTTTTTCTTAGAATCATCTTGATCCACAGCTAATGAAGGTTTTAAGCTTTGTTGTGGCCGGTTTGTTGAAAAATTTATTCTAGGGCTAATTTAGCTTTCCATATGATGTGGCACTTTCTGGATCTCAACTAGAAGGCCTGAGTATTGAGTAGGCATCTTCATTCTGGCTGGTTGGAATTCTAACGTCTCCTAATCTTGTTTAAGCTCTGCAAAGTTTTTGTGTTCCATTTCCCCAATTATTGCTGTTTGTCATTTTAGATATATACAGCTAAGGAATCTAGGTACTGCTCTGTAGCTCTATGGAGAATTTTACTGAGTAGATTTCTCTTAATCCAATGCTCCCTATAAACCTCTGTTTCCTCAGTTACCCCAGGCTAGTATGCCTGTCTCTTCATCTCAATGAGATGTCCCTGCTCTGCTTGTTTTCCCCCTTACTTCCTTGTGTTTCAGAAAGTCCCTTCAGACTAAGTTCCTGTCCAAACTAGGATTATACAGTTTGATTCTTTTTCTTTTTCGTAAGTAACATATTGCTGGAATTCCTTTTCTTCAATGTCTAAAAAATAGTTATGTCACATATTTAGTTCAGTTTTCCAATGTTTTCCACAAGGAGGATTCATATTACACCACTATCTTTGTCAGGATAAGATCCAGGAGTCTTTGGTTCTTTTTGAAGAGAGCGTAGACATGATTTGCTCATGGATTAATTTGGAGAGATGAAGAGAAGCAAAAATAGTTCTGAGAATGTATCTTATTTACTTAGAATGATGAAGGACTTATGAATAGGACAAGAATTACTGTGGGAGGAGTGGGCTTTTTATTCCTTTGTTTTTATATTAGGGAGTGAAACAAATACCCAGAAGTATGCTTTCAGACATTTTAGGCTTAAGAAGTTTGTTAGAGTCCACATAGTTATACTATGCTTGGAGTAAGGTATATGCATTTACATTTTAGGAAAGAGATTTGAAAGAATCATTTAAATTCACAAGTTTTCAGTATATAGGTGATACATAAGATATTAAGATTAATATGCCTCTTGGGACCAAATGTACATAGAAAAAAAGATGATAAATCGACCTCAGACCTAGGATCCTATATTGGCTCTCCGTAGTGGAAAATGAGTCATTTTTCACTGAATAATGTTTAATGAGAAATTACTTTAAACTATTCTACCATTTTGCTAGTAAGACAGTATATAGTGGTAGAACTTTTCCCCATGTATGTGATTCTACTTTGTTTTCAGGAATTCTGAAATATAGTAATGAGGAATTCAAAAGTAGATAGGGAAGATTGCAGAAGACTGAAAAGATCTCAACAAATATTATGGAGAAAATAAGTTTGAATATGTTATTTTTCTCTGACATTCTAAATAAGCACTTGAGGGACAAGAGAATTTTCTTATATTTTGCTTTTGATTTTCTTTCTTACTTCCTTCTTTTTTCTAATCTTCTTTCTTTCTTCCCATTATTTTTTCCATGTTCTATGATTAGTGTAATGTAGTAATAGCTCACCTTTATTGGACACATTATTTAAGCTAGATGCTTATTTTAAGTATTTTGGAATACCATATTTTATTACACAAATAAAACACTGATTATGAACTGTGCTCTCACTAGTTTGCCATTAAGAAACACTAACAATTGAACCATGATATTATCATATCTAAGAAGTATTCCAAATTCAAAAATGTTAGGAATAAAAAAAGAAGCATTTCAGAATTTATATGTGTTTTTATGTGTCTTTGAACCTATGACCACACTATGGAAGAAGAGAAAAAAAGATAGAAGAAGAAATGTATAGACAGAATAAATGTTTTTAAAATAGTACATGGCATATGTAGGTACAAACATAGTTAATCATTGATTGAACAAATACATGTCACCCTTTCATTTCTAACTGAAAGGAGAGCTTATGAGAGACTTTTCAGGTGGAGCTAGTTTAGTTTTGAATATAGTGAAATAATTCAGAATATATAAGAAAAATAAAATTATTCAATTTCATTCCTTTTGGCTCCATATTGGTTTCAAACTACTTCATACTGTGGATAATGCTACTTTTAAACCATGGACCAAAGTGATTTTCTGTTTAGTTCCATACCAAACTAATGTTAGCATTTCAATAACTGAATTTGAAATTGCTTTCTATTGTTTATTGAAGAAATAGTGGTTATATCACAAGACTGTAAATCACTCAGGCAGTAATAAAGATGCTTCTATAGAATTATACAAGACTTACAGTATTGCCTGTGGATTTTATGGGAACAAAGGCCATTTATGTGTTTAGTCAGAGAGGATTATATGTAATCATTCAAAAAGTATTTTAAATATAATTCCTGGTATTGGATTTCTATATTTTTGTTTTATTTAGATTTCCTAGTATAGTAGACTTCTAAAGGCCTAGATTTTTAGAGTGACCAAAAAATTTTTAAATGTCTGCCCATTAGACATTTCCATTAAGTGTGTTGATGCCCAAAACTATCTTATGTATTTCTAAGAACACATAAAATCTATTTTAGAAATGAACTAGTGGCTCCTTTAAACTGTAAAATCACTTAGCAATAATTTCTTCCTAATTTGTAAATGTAAATAAAAATTAAATAAAACTAGAAAAAGCTGGCCTATAAATATTCTGAATCATATCAATTTATACATTTCACTGAACAATAAAAGTCAGTATAGTATATGACAAAAACCTGGACCCAGAAGAGTAAGATTCAATGACCATTACCAAGGAAACATTGAAACACAGGCAGTTAATCTTTTCTCTGAGTTCCAGGTTAACATGTATGTGGTCATGTAGTACTCTGACCATCCACACAGTAACAGTGAGGAAGGAGGAAAGGTCTCACTTCTGTCATACTCTCCAGAAAGTCAGTCATTAGTAACATAAAAAATCATTTCTTTTTCATTGTCAATATATACTATAGGGATTTAATTTAAATTCCTGTATGAGCCTAATCACAGTAGGACCTTATAAAAACAATTCAATAACCCCCATTTCAACAAGTTATTTTATCAGATCCTCCAAAGCAATTTAAAGATACTTTTATAAAATAGTTTTTCCACAATTGTCCTATCAACTAGGTTACTATAAAACATAATTTCTATTAAAATCCTTATAAAATATACATTTCATCTACCTACAGAAAATACACAGGGAAATTACCAATATATTTATTTTCATAGACAATAAGATGCAATTATGGTGGGCATACATTTTTTAAAACAGGATAATTGGGGTGCATTTTAAAATTACAGCAGTTGGGGTATATTTTTCCTTATAACATGCGTATACATTATTTTCTAACAGAAAAAAACACTAATTTTTCTTGGGAAAAATGAGAATAATGACAAATTTTGTGTTCCTGGAATGGGAGAAAAGAATCAGTCAAATGGCACATAAAATCTCTTAACATGTAGGCTAAGATAACAGACAGATAACACCTCCCTTGGGACTTGGAGATACAGGAGAGTTTAAACAATGGCATAGAACTCATACTGATTAGTCACATAGAGTAATAAGTTAGATAAGAGGCAGGCGTTAAAAAAAAAAAAAGCATAAGTTAGGTAAATACTACCAACTGCAAAAATTTTTTTAAATGGGAGAAGGAATCAGTCAGGCAGGTCAGTGAGAGCATGCTACCAGAAATGTGGAGATTTGTTCCAGCAGGAAGAGGAAACTATCAGCTATACACAACTCTGCTGCCAGGAATCTCACCAACAAGTTCTCTGGCATGACATGGACTGCACAGATAGTGGAGAGAATCCATGGATCAATGAGATTGGAATCCAAAGTGGAAAAGAACTAGAGTAACCACTCCAGATGACACCACAATGCCCAGATCACAGACCACAGAGAGCACACAGCCCAGGGAAAATTTCATGCAGGTGTCTAGAGCTCAGATCCACCAAGGAGCACAGTACTGACAACCTGCCAACAACCTGCCAAAAACTGCTAACAGCACTTCCTATGGAGAGCAATGGTGAGTGAGTCCCGGACACCAGGTGTGGCTGGTGCCAGAAGCACACCCACCATCCACCTGCAGTGAAGGTCCTGGCCATGTAGTTTGAGATGAGAGAGGGATGGGGTGAGAGTTTCACATGGGAGGCCTCAGATCCACTGGGTGTATCATAATAATCATCCCACCCACTGCAGCATGAGTTCACCAAGCAAGTACAGCAGGGCTCAAGACAGGCTGAATACAAAATCTGCAGCTTAACCTAGACAACTGGCACTAAGAGTGCAATCTATATAGGGCAAGGGAGAGAGAGAAAAGCTCTAGAGATTCATCATCACCCAAACTCAAAAGTACACCAGAGGGAGAATCTTTACACTTGAAGGAGGTGGAATCTAATTCCTAGACCAAGCCATGGGCAAGCCTTAGCAGAAAAATTCAAAAAACATGGAAGGGCATGCTAGATGCGAAGATCCCACAGACCAAAGCCTCTCAAAAGACAATATCAAGAAATCTTTTTTTGGAAATTTTTAATGTACACGTTAATGTGATTCATTCTGACATGCTTTTCATTGTAGCATTTCCATATATGCATTTTGATGTACATTATTCATATAGGTGCCCCCTTACCCTCTTCTGTGCTTCCCCCCCTCCCCATCCAAGTCTTCTCTATCATTTACTTGGTAATATTTTTCTATATGTCCTTGGGTTCCAGTTCTGTTGAAGACAGAAAGTTTTCCTGTAGTGAACTTTGTTTTTATCTTGTCAGAACAATTGCATGCATTTTCTAGACCAATTACATTGACACCATTCTTAGCATTTTTTTGTTAGTTTTATTTTGATCTGACCTTTGAATAGGATTTTTCCTTCTTATAATTTTGGTTCAGCTCCTACATATGAGTGAGAGTATGTGGTGTTTCTCTTTCTGAGCTTGAGTTCATTCACTTAAAATAATTTTCTCTAATTGCATCCATTTTGCTGCGAATGTCCTCATTTCATTTTTCTTGATTGCTGAGTAGTATTCCATCGTGTATATGTACCATAGTTTTTTTTATCCATTCTTCTGTTGAAGGGCACTTTGGTTGATTCCATATCCTTGCTATTGTGAAAAGTGCAGCATTGAACATGGAGATGCAGGCATCTCAGTGGTATGATGACCCATCTTCCTTTGGGTAAATTCCCAGTAGTGTTATGGCTGGGTCATACGGTAGATCTATTTTCAGTTTTTTAAGATATCTCCATATTGATTTCCAGAGTGGCTGGACCAATTTACCACTCCACCAACAATGTAAGAGTGTTCCTTTTTCACTGCAACCTCGCCAGCAGTTGTTGTTATTTGTTTTATTGATCTTGGCCATTCTTATGGTGTAAGGTGAAATCTCAGAGTTGTTTTAATTTGCATTTCCCTAGTGGCTAGGGATACTGAGCAGTTTTTCATGTGTTTCATGGCTTTATGGACCTCTTCATTTGAGAGCTGTCTACTCAGTTCCTTTGCCCATTTGTGTATTGGGTTATTTGAGGTTTTTTTTGTTTGTTTGTTTGTTTGTTTGTTTTTGGAGGTTTTTTTTTTTGAGTTCTTTATAAATTCTAGTAATTAGACCTTTATTTGATGTATAAAATGTGAAGATTTTTTCACATTCCATGGGAGTTTCCTTGACTCTGTTAATTGTTTCTTTTGCTGTGCAGAAGCTTTTTAATTTCATGTAATCCCATTTATCTATTCTTGTTGGAATTTCTTGAGCAATTGGAGTCCTATTAAGGAAATACTTTCCTATGCCTATACAATGGAGTGTATTGCCTATTTTGCCTTCTATAAGTTTTAAAGTTTCTGTTTTTATGTTGAGATCTTTTACCCATTTTGCATTAACTCTCATGTATATTGAGAGATGCAGGTCAGCTTTCATTTTTCTGCGTGTGGATGACCATGTTTCCCAGCACCATTTGTTGAAAAGGCTGTCCTTTTTCCAGTTTACTTGCTTTGTTCCTTTGTCAAAAATCAGGTGGCTATAGGTGTGTTGAGGTATTTCTGGATCTTGCATTCTGTTCCAGCAGTCTTCGGGCCTATTTTTGTGCCAGTACCAAGCTGTTTTTGCAACCACTGCCCTGTAGTATAGCTTGAAGTCAGGGGTTGTGATTCCACCTGCATTAGATTTGCAGCTTAAAAGTGTTTTGGCTATACATGGTCTTTTGTGGTTCCATATGAATTTTTGGTTCATTTTTTCTATTTCTGTGAAGTCAGTCAGTGGAATTTTAATGGACATTGCATTAAATCTATAGATTGCTTTTGGTAGGATAGCCATTTTTACAAAATTAATTGTTCCTATCCAGGAGCAGAGGAGGTCTTTCCATTTTTCAGTGTCCTCTGCTATTTGCTTCTTTAATGTTTTGAAATTTTCCTTGTAGAGATCTGAAGAGTCTTTGGTTAGATTGATTCCAAGGTATTTAATTTTCTGGTGGGCTACCATGAATGGTATTTTTCCTGAAATTTCCATCTCTTCCTGTTTGGAGTTGGTGTAAAGAAAAGCTATTGATTTTTGTGTGTTAATTTTGTAGCCTGCAACTTTGCTGAAGGAGTTAATTAGTTGTAACAGTTTTCTGGTTGAGGTTTTGGGGTCTTTCAAGTATAAAATCATATCATCTGCAAATAAGGATAATTTGACCTCTTCCTTGCCCATCTGTATCCCTTTGATTTCTTTCTCTTGTCTGATTGCCCTGGCCAGGACTTCAATTACTATGTTGAATAGAATAGGAGAGAGAGGACATCCTTGTCTTGTTGCAGATCTAAAAGGAAATGGTTTTAGTCTTTCTCCATTTAAAATAACGTTGGCTGTAGGTTTGTCATAAATGGCTTTTATAAAAATAAGTTATTTGCCTGTTATACCTATTTTCTCCAGTGTTTTTATCATGAAAAGGTGCTGCACTTTATGGAAGGCCTTTTCAGCATCAATTGAGATGATCATGTGGTTTTTGTTTATCAATTTCTTGATATGTTGGATTACATTAATTGATTTCCTTATGTTAAACCAGCCTTGCATCTGTGGTATAAATCCCACTTGGTCATGGTGAATAATCTTTTTCATATGCTACTGTATTCTGTTTGCCAGAATTTTATTAAATATTTTTGCGTCCTGATTCATAGGGGACATGGGTCTATAATTCTCTACCTCAGATGAATCTTTTCCTGGTTTAGGTATCAGGGTGATGGTAGCTTCATAGAATGTATTTGGGAGTGTTCCCTCCTTTTCTATCCTTTGGAATAATTTGAGGAAGACAGGTATTATATCTTCTTTAAAAGTTTGGTAAAATTCTGCTGTGAATCCATCAGGACCTGGGTTCTTCTTTGTTGGGAGACTTTAATTACCTTTTCTATTTCTGTATATGTAATGTGCTTGTTTAAGCCAGTTATGTCTTTTGGGGTTAGCTTTGGTAGGTCATATGTGTTAATAAATTTGTCCATTTCTTCTGCATTTTCATATTTTTAGGAATATAGTCTCTCATAGTAATCCCTGACAGTTTTTTGTATTTCATTGAAATCAGTGGTAATGGACCCGTTGTCATTCATAATCCATACTATGTTAGATTTTTCCTTTTTCTTTTTGATGAGGTTAGCCAGAGGGGTGTCTATTTTATTAATCTTTTCAAAGAACCAGCTCTCAGCCTTATTAATTTTTTGAATTATCTCTTTGGATTTCAATTGAGATATTTCTCCCTTTATTTTTGTAATTTCCTTTTGGGTGTTCCATTTAGGCTTGATTTGTTGTTGCTTTTCTAGTGTTTTAAGATGCATCATTAGGTCATTTATTTAGCTCTTCTTTATTTTATTGATGAAGGCACTTAATGCTATAAACTTCCCTCTTAAAACTGCCTTTGCTATATCCCATATGTTTTGGTATGATGTGTTTTCATCATCATTTGATTGTAGGAATTTTTTAAATTCCAATTTGATTTCATCATCAATCCATTGGTCACTCAGCAGTGCATGAATGAATTCAGTCTGCATGAGTTTGAAATTTTTCTAGAATTATTCTTGCTCTTGAGCTCCAATTTTATCCCATTATTATCTGATAATGAACAGGGGATAATTTTTACTTTTTTGTATTGATTGAGAGAATTTTTATGGACTAGCAAATGATCTATCTTAGAAAACGTTCCATGTCGAGCTTAAAAGAATGTGTACCCCTCATCATGTGGATGAAATATTCTGTATATATCTGTGAGATCCAACTGGTTTAAGGTGGAGATTAGATTTGATGTTTCTCTGTTGATTTTTCATTTTGATGACCTTTCTCTTGATAAAAGTGTGCTATTGAAGTCTCCCATTATTATTGAATCTGGTCCAATAAAGTTCTTTATATTCCATAAGGTTTGTCAAATAAAGCTAGGTGCCCCTATGTTTGGAGCATAAATATTAAGGAGCGTTATTGATTCTTGATCGATTGTTCCTTGTAATAAAATGTAATGTCCTCCTTTGTCTCTTCTAATTAGTTTTGGAATGAAATTTAATCTATCTGAAATTAGAATTGCAACACCTGCTTTCTTTTGTTCCCCCCCTACTAGGTATACATTTTTCCAGCCCTTAACACTCAGTTTATTCCAGTCTTTGTGAGTTAGGTGAGTATCTTGAATACCATATATGGATGGTTTGTGTTTTTTCATCCAAGTAGCCAACCTCTGTCTCTTAATTGCCGAGTTAAGACCATTTACATTCGTAGTGATTAATGAGTAGCATTTATTGTTATATACCCAATTATTACCTGTTACCAATTTATGAATCATGTTTGCTTTGGTCCTTTCTTGGGTTGCACTCATTTCAGCTAACCAGTTGTTTGTTTTCCTTTATAGGGTTGTCTTATCTCTCCTGGATGTGGTAGTTGATTTACAATCCTCTCCAGTGCTGGTTTGGTGGTTGCATATCATTTAAAAGCATCAATGTCATTAAATGTCTTATACTCCTCATCTATTTTCAAAGATAATTTTGTTGGATATATTAGCCTTGGCTGGAGTTTTTTTTTTTTTTTTGAATTGCCTGTGTCCATTCTTTTCTAGCTTTCAATGTGGATATGTAGAAGTCAGCAGTAATTTTAATAGGTTTTGCTTTATAAGTAATAAGAGGTTTCTGTCTTGCTGCTTGCAGGATAGCTTCCCTGGTCTCTAACGACAGCATATGAGTGATGACGTGTCTTGAAGATGATCTACTTAAGTCAGCCTTCAAATGAGTCCTGAATGTCTTAGTGGTGTATATATCCATATCCTGTACTATCTTTGGGAAGTTTTCCTTGAGGATATCCTTTACTAGATTTTGAAGTCTTCCAGTGGATCTTTCTTCTCCTTCAGGGATGCCCTGAATTCTTAAGTTTCATTTTTTCATTCTATCTGAAATCTTTTTTAAATACCTTTATCATTGATTCCGTTTCTGACTGTATTTAAGTTCACTTATGGCAACTTCAGAATTGGAAATCCTCAGCTCAGTTTTATCCAGTCTGGATGAAAAGGATTCTTTAGCTGAGTTCAATTCAGTTAACTTGGATTGAGTTTCAAGGAGAGTTGCTTGTTTTTCCTTATCATTTCTAACTGGGATCATAGAACAGATTCCAAGTGAGATAACTTCTTTTCAAGGATTTCCAGGGTACTTGTAGTATTCCATTTAATTTCTCTTAGCATGTTTATAACCATGACTCTGAATTCCGAATCAGAGATCTCTAAGAATTGAGAGTCTTTGGAGATATTTATTGGGGGGCTTTGCTCTGTGGGGTCTTCAGATCCATCCTGCCCCTTTGTGTTTTTTGAAGGTTTACTTTGTTTGCTGATAATTTGGTCTGGGAAGTAGAATTTGTCTCTCCTGTGTGCACAGAACTTCTCCCTCCTTTGAGATTGTGTGGTGCTGAATCTCTGGTGCTTATTTGAGCTTATAAACTGGGTATGTTCTCAGCTTTTTGGTTTGTGTGGTTCTCTCTTTCCACCAGCCCAACTCCAAAGGGGCTAGGGGCTGGGGAGGCAATAGATTTTGCTTCTCTTCTATGGGGTCAGGAAAGGGGGGATCTGGTGACAGAAAAGGGGTAAAGAGGAGGTAGAGCACAGAGGCTAATAGAAATTACTGTCAAAATTACTATTAAGGTTAACACTTAAGGGTAAAATAATTAAAACAAAGACACATATATAGCTTAAGAAAAAAAGGAGAATAGAAAAAGGGAAGTGAGTAAAAGAAGAAAGGAAGAAAAATAGAAAGGAAAAAGAAAAAAACTCATGCATACACACTCCCACACACATATAAAAACACTTGTAGTCAGGTGTGGTGGTGTATGCCTGCAACCCCAGTGGCTTGGGTGGCAGAAGCAGGAGGATCGCAAGCCTGAAATCAGAGGCAGCCTGTGCAACCCAGCAAGACCCTGTCTCAAAATGTAAAAAATATGGGCTGGGGGCATAGCACGGGGGTCCAGCATCTATAAAGCAAGCAGGTGCAAGACCCTGGGTTCAAACCCCCATACAAAAAAAAAAAAAAAAGCCCTTGCATGTTCTTGCAGGTGGAATCTGCACTGTGGACACCCAGTTCCACTGGGTGAAGTCAATACTACAGGAAGCAGTGCGCCCTACAGAACTCAGGGTGGCAGTGTTTTCACACAATCTGTAGGAGCAGTCTGTCTTAGTCTATAGAGGTTTTACCGATTACGTAGAAAATGGCGAACAGCCCCACAATGTCCTGGGTTTAAGTGGGACACCGAGTGCCCAAAGAGATGGTTCCATGAAATATTCCATGTGTATTGTATTGTTTGAGAGGCAGTGGAAACTGTGGGATCCTCCCTAGAGTTCTCCCTGTCCCATGTAATTCAGGCACCAATTCCCCAAATCAGAGATTTCCAGCCCAAAGCCTATAGCATGGAGGGAATATGGCTGCTATCATGGATTTTTTTATTGCAGGGTTTTCTGCCCACTTGGGAGACCACTGGGGAGGACCATATCCTCTTGTGTGCAGGATGATATCCAGCCCCCTCGGAGGGAATCTGTAGCAGGTCTGTCCATGCGCAGTGATTACCCTTGAAACTGTTCTTATTGTGTCTAGTTGTGCCACTAGGTTCTTCTGAAAAGGAGCATTCTGTCCTCATGGGGTTCAGCCACCTCCGCAGACCCCACCTTTCTCCACAGTGCAGTGGGATGACTTAGGATCCCCTCTGGTGTGTCTGGGATCTGGGTGTATGTGTGCCCATATGTCTGTGGAGATTGCATCTGCACCACTATCTCACCACAACAGGAGAGAGGGAGCCGCATTTCAGCTCTGGACACATACCACTGGCACCGGTTTCCCAGATCCCTCTGCGAGCACTCCCTGTACCCTCGCATATCTACTCTCGTGGATCTGGTCCCTATTTTCTTGTGTGAGGGATCTACAACAGCCCAGCATCTCAGGCTGTGGGATGTGTGCAGTTAAATATGGCGATTCTGTGTGCCACCTCAAACTGACTCACCCAAAACTTGTAGTTTGTGTCCCGCGGGCAGGGTGACAGTGTGATGTCAAGGTTGCACTCCGTGTTGGGTCTGGCTCCCGTGGGTGTGTATGCAAAGCCCCTCCAAGTCTCCGGGATTCTATCCACCATCTGGGTGATGGGGAAATGGCAGAATGGTGGTCCTGCTACTGACCTCTGTGTAGCTCCTCAAAAGCCAAATCCTTGATTTCAGTGTTTGCCCACTTTCATACTCTATCTCCGAATCTAAACTATCACTGTTTCTATCTATTCAATGTGAGTTCCAAACCCCTAATCATGGCTTCCCTTTACTCTGGGACAGAAGGCATGTGTTATCTGTCCACCATCTTGCCCCCTCTCAATATCAAGTAATCTTGAATTATAGGGATGCCAGAATCAGAATTCAGAATCTTGATTATAAATATGCTAAGAGACATCAAAGCTAATATCATCAGTACTCTTGAGATCGTGGAGAAGAAGATATCCCATTTTGAATCTGTATTCTCCAAAGAACTAGAAAATATTTTTAAAAAATCAAGCAGCAATCCTTGAGATGCAAAGCAAGCTGAATGAAATAAACATTTTTATAGAATCCTCAGTATCCAGATGGGTTGAGGCTGAACAGAGACTCTCACATAAGGATGAACAGGCATAAGATATTAGTTGCTCACAAGCTAATATGGAGAGAATGATGAAACAGTGTCAATAAGATTTTTAAGAGGTTTCAGACAAAGTGAGAAAATGAAACTTAAGAATTCAGGGAGTTGATGAAGGAGCAGAAAACTACACTTGGACTAGGAAATTTATTCCAATAAATATTCAATGAGAACTTCCCAAACATGATGCAAGAGATGGATATCTATACAACTGAGCCATTCAGAAACCCAAACAGGGTAGACCAAAACAGATCCTCCCCACAACACATTATAGTTTGAATGCTTACCTTACTCAGCAGAGAAGCCATTCTGAGAGCAGCAAGGGAATACATCAACTGACTTACAAAGGCAAATCCATTAAAATAACTGCAGATTTCTCCACATCAATATTGAAGGCTAGAAAAACCTGGACACATATCATCCAAGTTCTGAAAAAAACAACTTCCAACCAAGACTATGTTATCCAGCAAAGTTACTTTTCAAAATAGATGACGAGTATAAGAAATTCCATGATATTACCACATTCAAATGATTCACAGCCACCAAGCCCGCACTACAGAGGTCCTCAGTCAACTATCACATATAGGGGAGATAAGACAACCCTACAGAGAAAATCAAAGAAATGAGCAATTAACATGAGAGTAAATCAAGAAAGAAATGAGATAAATATGAATCAAAAACTAGTAACAAGTACTCACTGGATGTAAAACAATAAAACATCTCTCAATAATTACTCTTAATGGAAATGGCCTTAATTCACCAATTAAGAAACATAGACTGAACAATTGGATGAAAAAACATAAATGTGCAATATGTGTCCCTGTAGAGACTCACTTAACCCATAAAATATATAAAACATTGAGAATTAAGGGCTGGAAAACAATATACCAAGCAGAGGAAAAACAAAATAAAGCAGGAGTCATGATACCAATTTCAGATAGATTAGATTTTAATTCAAAACTAATTAGAAGCAACAAAGAAGGACACTTCACATTACTAAAAGGAACAATCAATAAGGAAGCATTAATGTTACTTAATCTATATTCTCCAAATACAGGGCACCAAGCTTCATAAAACAAACTTTATGGGAAATAAAGGAATACATTGGACCAGATACAATAATTATGAGAGACTTCAGTGCCCCACTTTTGCCAAGAGACAGGTCATCAAAACAAAAAATCAACAGAGAAATGATGAGCTTAATTTGTATGCAAGACCAATTGGAACTTACAGAGATCTACAGAATATTCCATCAATCTGATGAGGAATACACATTCTTCTCAGCACAACATGGAACTTTTGTGAAGATAGACCACATTTTAGTACACAAAAATAGCCTCAACAAATGCAAAAAATAAAAATAAAAATCATCCACTGTACCTTATTCTGATCACAATAGAATAAAGCTTGAACTCAAAAATAAAAAAAACTTCAAAAATTTTACAAATTCATGGAGACTAAATAATAATCTGCTGATTGATCAATGGGTTATTGAAGAATTAAAGCAGAAATTTAAGAAATTCATATAATCAAATGATGATGAAATCACATCATACCAAAACTTATGAGATACAGCAAAGGCAGTTCTAAGAGGGAAGGTTGTAGCAGTGACTGCCTTCATCAATAAATTAGAGATGGGGAAAATAAATGACTTAACAACACATCTCAAGGCACTAGAAAGGCAACAGCAAAGAATCCCAAAAGGAGTACTCAGACAGAAATTATCAAGGTCAAGGCAGAGATCTCCCAATTAGAATTTAAAAAGATAATTCAAAGAATTAATGAGACTAAGGGCTGGTTCATTGAAAAGATTAATAAAGGAGATGAACCCCTAGCCAATCTCACCAAAAGAAAAAATAAAAGGCCATTGTTGTGAAAATTGGGGCTGGGATTTAGCTCAGTTAGTAGAGTGCTGCACTGTAGTCTCTGAGGTCCCGAGTTCGATTCCCAGCACCACAAAAATGGGAGAAAGACCTGGCAGTCCACTCCCAAGACAATCCTGAAACAGTCAGCCATTGAAAACCCTATGAGGGTCGCTATGAGTCGGGTACTGACTGGACGACACCTAACAACAACAACAATTGTGAAAATTAGAGATGAAAAAGGAATCATAACCAACAATTCAAATGAAATCCAGAAAATCATCAGAGAACATATTGAGAAATTGTATTTCCAAAAATACAAAAATACAGAAGAAATGGATACATTTATTAACACATGCAATTTACCAAAATTAACCCCAGAAGACATAAGCAACTTAAACAGACCCATTATATATGCTGAAACTGAAAAGGTAATAAAAAACCTCCCAACAAACAAGAGCCTGGGACCTGATGGGTTCACAGCAGAATTCTACTAAGGCTTCAAAGAAGAATTTATACCAGTTCTCCTCAAATTATTTTAAAAAGTAGAATAGGGGGAAGCACTCCCAAACAGATTCCATGAAACTACCATCACCTTGATATTGATACCTACATCATGCAAGGATACAACTAAGAAAGAAAACACTCTAGACCTAATGAATATAGATGCAAAAATTCTCAACAAAATCCTGGCAATCAAAATTCAACAACAGATTAAAAATATTGTTTATCATGACCAAGTGGGATTTATTCCACAGATGTAAGGCTGGTTCAACATGAAAATTGATCAGTGTAATTCAACATATCAAGAGACTTGCAAACAAAAACCACATGATCATCTCAATCGATGCTGAGAAGGCCTTTAACAAAGTGGAGTGCCTTTTCATGATTAAAAACCCTGGCGAAGATAGCCATAATAGGAGAATATCTTAACATCATAAAATATACAGCCAACATCATATTATATGGAGAAAAATTGAAACCATTTCCTTTAAGATCAGGAATAAGACAATGATGTCCACTCCCTCCTATCTTATTTAACATTGTGATTGAAGTCCTAGCCAGACTAATCAGACTAGAGAAAGAAATCAAAGGGATACAGATAGGCAAAAAAGAGGTCAAATTATCCTTATTCATGGATGACATGATATTTTATCTAAAGGACCCCAAGAAGTCCTTAGAAAACTTTTAGACCTAATTAACTCCTTTAGCAAAGTGGCAGGATACAAATTTAATACTCAAAAATCAGTAGCCTTCCTTTATACCAACTATGAGCAGGAAGAGAAGGAAATTAATGCTATAATCCCTTTCAAGATTGCCCACCAAAAACTTATATACTTAGGAGTCAATCTAACTAAAGACCCTACCGATCTCCAGAAGGAAAATTTTAAAATATTAAATAAAGAAATCTCAGACAATAGTAGAAGTTGGAAGGGTCTCCCCTGCTAATGACTTAGGAGAATCAATATTGTAAAAGTGGTTATACTACTAAAAGTAATCTGTAGATTTAATGCAATCCCCATTAAAATTCCAATGACAGACTTTACAGAAATAGAAAAAATAATTCAAAAATTCATATGGAAGCACAAAGGCCATGTATAGCCAAAACACTCCTAAGCTGCAAAACTAGTGCAGGTAGGATCACAATCTATGAAGTCAACTATATTACAGGGCTGTATTATCAAAAATAGCTTGCACAAAATAGCTTGCACAAAAAAGTAGTATCAAAAAGAGCTTGCACAAAACAGCTTGCACAAAAATAGCTGGAACAAAAATAGGCCTGAAGACCAGTGAAACAGAATTGAGGTGCCAGAGAGATATACCAAGGCATCTATAGCAAGGCAAATTGGAGAAAAGATAGCCTCTTCAACAAATGGTGCTGAGAAACTTGGATTTCTACCTGCAGAAAAATGAAAACAGACCTACACCTCTCAATATGCAGGAAAGTTAATTCGAAATGGATAAAAGACCTCAATATAAAAACAGAAGCCTCGAAGGGCAAGGTCACACATGCCTGTGATCCCATCAGCTCAGGAAGCAGAGGCAGGAGGTTGCAATTTGGAGGCCGAGGTAGTCTACATAATTTAGCAACACCCTATCTCAAAAAGTGAAAAAAAAAATTGGGCTGGGGGTGCAGCTCAGTGGTCCACACTTACCAAGCATGCAAGGGCAAGGCCCTGGGTTCAACCCCCAGTACTGAAAAAAAATACAGAATCTTCAAAATTAATAGAAGACAAGACAGGCACTATACTGCAACATATAGGCATTAGAAAGCATTTCCTTAATAAGACTCCAATTGTTCAGGAAATTGCAGTAAGAACAGATAAATGGTATTACATGTAACTAAAAAGCTTCTGTACAGCAAAGGATACAATCAACAGAGTTAAGAAAGACCCCACTAAATGGGATAAAATCTTTGCATGCTACACATCTGACAGAAGACCAATTTCTAGAATTTACAAAGAGCTCAATAAAGCAACTCCCAATAAAATGAATAACCTGTTACACAAGTGGGCAAAGGAATTGAATAGACAGTTCACAAATCAGGAAGTTCATAAGGTCATGAAACACATGGAAAAATGGTCAATATCCCTAGCCATTAGGGAAATGCAAATCAAAACAGCTCTGGAGCTCTGGAGTAAGGTGAGATTCCACCTTACTCCAGTAACAATGGCCAAGATCAAGAAAACAACAACAAATACTGGCAAGGTTGTGGAGAAAATGGAACCCTTTTACACTGTTGGTAGGACTATAAATTGGTTCAACCACTCTGGAAATCAATATGGAGATACCTCAGAAAACTAAAAATAGGCCCATACGACCCAGTTATACCACTCCTGGGAATACATCCAAGGGGAGATGAGTCATTACACCACAGAGACACCTGCATCTCCATATTCAATGCAGCACTTTTCACAATAGCAAGGATATGGAATCAACCAAGGTGAACATCAACAGAAGAATGGATAAACAAAAAGTATGGTACTTATACACAATGTAATACTACCCAGGAATTAAAAACATGAAATAATGTCATTTGCGGCAAAATGGATGGAACTGGAGAACATCATCTTAAGTGAACAAATACAAGCCCAAAAAGAGAAACACCATATGTTCTCACTCATATATAGGTGCTGAGTCATACTTAAAGGAAGAAAAATATCCTATACATAAATTGAAACATAAAAAATGCACAATTAAACAGCATAGAAAGGACAATTTGAGGAGTGGAAAGAAGGAGGGGGATCACAAAAAAGAAACCTTAACATTATTGATGGATTTGATTGGCAAAAATATAAATCTTTTAAAATTATAAAGCATCAGAAAAAAGCAATAGCCAGGTGCCATATCATATGCTGGTATTCCCACCACCTCAGGAAGCTGAGCAGGATAGCAAGTTTGAGGCCACAAATAGCCTGGGTAACTTAGTGAGACTCTCTCACAACTAAAAAGTAAATAATCAACTGGGGGTGCAGCTCAGTGGTAGAGCACTTGCAAAGTATGTGCAGGGCCCCAGGTTCAACCTACAAGTAACACACATACACACACACACACACACACACACACACACACACACACACACACACAGAAATAAACTAATGAGTAAACAAGCAAAAAACAAAGTACAAACTAAGATAATATACCAAAAAGGATATCTTGAAAATATTTAGTGAAATACTAAAACTCATGACACAAAGTTAAATAAACATTGAAACTTACATAAAATGCAAAATGCATGAAAATATAATGTTGAGAATAAAAAATTGTTTTACTAACTTAGAAATATTTAATAAACAAAAATGAAAATGAATGTACATTTTAAAGGATTTTGGCTCTCACATTTGCAGAAGTATAAATATATATTAAAATGAACTATAGTCTTCTATCAAAAATTATCTTCAAGTACAAACTATTATTATTTTTGCAAAATATTTTGAGTATGTTTTAAATTTGAGGGGGTGTCATATAAGTTCATACAGTACATTTTCAGGAATCTGTCTTAGGGATATGACCAACATAACAATTGTATACCTTATGCTTATTTCAGTGCTAATCACACTAATTAGAAATGAGTGGTAAAAATATCAGCATGA
>VMDO01006507.1:0-40150 GCA_007922755.1 Pedetes capensis
ATTGTCAGTGCTTCTCTGCTGTTCATAGGGTTTTCAATGGCAGATTGATTTTTGGGAGGGGGTTGCCAGGTCCTTCTCCCAAGCCTACAGCTTCTGGTGTTCCCAGGCGGTCTCCCATCCAGGTACTAACCAGGCCTGACCCTGCTTAGCTTCCGAGATCTGACGGGATCGGATGCCACAGGGCTACAGCTGCAGGCTGCTTTTACAATTTAGATGCCTTTATTTCTTTTCCTTAATTACTCTGTGTGGAGCATCAATACTCAATGGAATAGAAGTATTGGAAACAGGCATCTGTGTCTTGTTCCTGATACTAAAGGAAAAATTTTCAATCTTTTGTAATTGATTCCAATACCTGACATGTTGTTGTTGTTGTTAGGTGCCATTGAGTCGTGTCTGACTCATAGCGACCCTCATAGGGTTTTCAATGGCTGTTTGGGGATTGCCTTGGGAGTGGATTGCCACTTCCTTCTCCCATTTTTGCGGTACTGGGAATCGAACTCGGGACCTCAGAGACTACAGAGCGGCGCTCTCCCAACTGAGCTAAATTCCAGCCCCAAAACCTGACATGGGCTTTTCATATATGTGGAAATAATTTCCTCCTATTCTTAATTTATTGACAGTTTTTTTTTATCATGAAACAATATTATGTGTCAAATACTTTCTTTTGCATCATTTGAAATGACTATGTGTTTTTTTCTTTCAGTCTGTTAATGTGATGTATTACATTGATCAAGTTTGGTATGTGGGGCCATGCTAATATTCAAGTAATTAAACAGCTATACTGTGTAATCCTTCTAATATGCTGCTCTATTTGGTTTTCTAGTATTTTGTTGAGGAGTTTTGGATGGACTTTCATCAAGCATATAGGTCTGTAGTTTTCTCATAGTGTCTTTGGCTTTGGCATTAGGATAATGTTGGCTTCATAGGGCATGGTAGGAAAAGTTATGTCTCTTTCATTTTTTGAAAAGTTTGAGAAAGATTGGTATTACTTCTTAAAAATATAATCTAACAGTTATATCACCAAATATAGAATTTTTCTCTATTAGGATTCTTTATTACTGATTCAATCTCCTTATGAATTATAGGTTTATTCAGTTTTTTTATTTCTTTATCATTTAGTCTTGATATGTTTTGCATTTCTAGGAATTCATCCCTTTCATCTAGATTATCCAAGTTTTTGGTGTACAATTGTTAATACTGCTGTCTTATAAACCTTTTTATATCTACATGATTGAAAATAATATCCCTGCTCTGATTTCTGATTTAAGTCCATTGAATCTTCTCTTTTCGACTATCTAGCTAAAGGTTTTTCAATATTATTGATCTTTCCAGAGAACTAGTTTTTGTTTGCATTAATTTTCTCTAGTGTTTTTCTGTTCTCTATTTCATTCATTTATGCTCAAATTTTTATTTCCTTCCTTCTAATACCTTTGAGTTTGTTCTTTTCCTAGTTTTTAAGTTGTAAAATTAAGTTGTTGTTTAGTAATGCTAGCACTCTTACCTATAAATTTCCCCCTTAGCTCTATTTTTTTCTATATCCTATAAGTTTTGGTATGATTTTTTTTAGATTTGCATTCCTAAGTATTTTATAATTCCCTTTGTGATTTCTTTGATTCACTGGCTGCCTAAAAGTGTGACAATTAATTTCCATGTCTTTGTGAATTTTCCACAAAATTGACTTCTATTTTCAACCCATTGTGGAGAGAGAAGATACTTTGTATAAAATATCTATCCTGTTAAATCTTTGGACTTAATTTGTGGCTTAACATCTCATCTATCTTGGGAAAAGGCCCAAGTGCACTTGAGAAAAATGTGTATGCTACTATTGTTGAAAATTCTATAAATGTCTGTTAGATACAATTAGTTTATTATGTTTTTAACTCTTTTTATTTCCTTGTTTATTTTCCGTCTGATTGTTCTATCCACAACTGAAAATGGTATACGGAAACCTCTAACTATTATTGTGATATTTATTTCTTCCTTCTGTTCTATTAGTTTTGCTTCATGTATTTTTAATAGTTCATCATTTTCTATATGTGCATATATATATATATATATATATATATATATATATATATATATATGTTATACTTTGCTACATTGGACTGTTAATACACAATGCTGTTCTTTGTCTCCTGTAAATTTTTAATTCAAAGTCTACTATGCCTGTTCTCTTTTTGTTACTATTTGTATGATATATCTTTTTTCCATCCTTTATTTAAAATCTGTCTTTGTCTTTGGACCTAAAATAAGTCTCCTGTAGACAGCATATAGTTAGAGCATTATGCCAATCTCCATCTTTTAGTTGGGGTGCTTAATACATTCATATTTCAACTAATTATTAAAATAAATGGGTTATCCTTTGTGTGTATGTGTGTGGCTGAGTGTCAAACCCAGAGCCTTGCCTATTCTAGGCAAGCAGTCTAGCCCTGAGCTATATCCCAGTACTCTGCTGTTTGTTTTCTATATCTTACAGCATTTTTGTTCCTTCTTCTCTGGATTACTGCCTTCTTTATGTTTAGCTAGTATTTTCTACTGACATGTTTACATTTCTTTCTCATTTCCTTTTGTGCCTATTCTATAGATATTTTTGTTGTAGTTACCATGGGGGAAATTATACTTAATATTCTAGAGCTGTACCATTCTAATATGAATTTTTACCAAGTAAACTTTAGTGATATATAAAAACTACTTTCTCACAGCTCCATCTCCACATTTTTTTCAGTTGTTAAGGACATAAAATTATGTCTTTATATATTGTGTGCCCCAAAAGACAAACTAATAATTTTTAAATGTATTAGTGCCTTAAAGTATACAGAAAACAAAATGTGGAGTTATAAACCACAGTTACAATAATATTACATTTTAGACTAGTAAATTAATTTTTTTGTCCCAAACCATGTACAAACAAGTAAAGACAAAGTTATTATAGCAGCACTAGCTTTTGCAAGTGACCATATTTTTACCTTTATTGAGACCTTTATTTCTTCATATGAATTCAAGTAGCCACCTAGTATTTTCTCATTTCCCTTTGTAGGACTCCCTAAAGTATTTCTTATAGCTCAAGTAAGGGTTAACAAATGTCCTTAGCTTTAATTTGTCAAAAAATGTCTTTATTTTCTAGTCACTTTTGAAGGATATTTTGCAGGATATGGGATTCTTGGCAAACATAATATTTTTTTCTTAGCACTATGAATATATCAGTGCAGTGCCTTCTGGTCTCCAAAGTATCTGATGAGAAATTTACTGATAATCTAGCTGACGATATTTTACATGTGACATGTTTGTTCTCTATTATTGTTTTTAGGATCTTCTCTTTGTCTTTTTCTTTGAAATTGTAGTGTGTCTTGATCTAGTTCTCTCTTGAATTACTCTTGTTTGGAGTTAGTTGAACTTGAATGCTTATAGTCATGTATTTCACCAAATGTGGGGCATTTTTAGCCACTATTTCTTCAAATATACTTTCTCCCTTCTACTGTGTAATTTCCTCCATGCATGTTTGGTCTGCTTAACACTGTCTTATAGGTCCCTTAGTCTTCTAGCAAATTTCTGTTTCTGTTATTACACTTTGAACTTCTAAAATTTCTTTCTTGTTTTTAGATTCTCTCCCTCTCTCTCTCTCTCTCTCTCTCTCTCTCTCTCCATATATATATATATATATATATATATATATATATATATATATATATGTTGTTGTTAGTTGCCATTGAGTCGAGTCCGACTCATAGCGACCCTATGTACAGCAGATCGAAACAGCAGATTGAAACACTTGCCGATTCTGTGCCAGGCAAACGATTTTATTTATGTTTAAGCCCATTGTTGCAGACACTGTGTCAATCCATCTGGTGGACTGTTTTCCTTTTTTGCGTTGACTTGCCACTCTCCCAAACATGATGTCCTTCTCCAGGGATTGGTCTCTCCTGACTACATGTCCAAAATAAGTAAGATGCAGTCTGGCCATTCTTGCTTCCAAGGAGCACTCTGGTTGCACTTCTTCTAGGACAGATTTGTTGGTTCTTTTGGCAGTCCATGCTTTATTCAATAGACGTCTCCCGCACCACAATTCAAAAGCATCAATTCTTTTTCTGTCTCTCTTGTTCGATGACCAGCTTTCACAACCATATGATGCCACTGAAAATACCATGGCATGAGTCAGACGCACCTTCGTCTTCAATGTGACATCTTTGCTTTTCAATACTCTAAAGAGATCTTTTGCCACAGCTTTTCCTAGAGCAATGCATCTTTTGATTTCTTGATTGCTGCTTCCATTGTTTTTGATTATAGAGCCAGGCAAAACAAAATCTTAGACAACCTCAATCTTTTCTCCATTTATTGTGAAGTTGCGTGCTGACCCAGTCATAAGGATTTTTGTTTTGTTGATGTTTTAGTCGCAACCCATATTGAAGGCTATGATCTTTGATCTTCATCAGTAAATGTTTTAAATCCTCTTCACTTTCAGCAAGCAGAGTTGTGTCATCTGCATAATGCAGGTTGTTAATGAGTCTTCCTCAATTCCTGATGCCACGTTCTTCCTCATAAATTCCAGCTTCTCAGATTATTTGCTCAGCATATAAATTGAAGAGATAGGGTGAAAGTATACAGCCCTGACGCACACCTTTCTCAACTTCAAACCACTCAGTGTTTCCTTGTTCTATTCATACAACTGCCTCCTGGTTCGTGTACAGATTTCTCATGAGCACAATTAGGTGTTCTGGTATTCCCATTTTCTGAAGTGTTATCCATAATTTGTTATGATCCACACAATCAAATGCTTTTGCATAGTCAATAAAACATAGATAGCCATCTTTCTGATATTCTCTGCTTTCAGCTAATATCCACCTGACATCAGCAATGATGTCCCTGGTTCCCCACCCTCTTCTGAATCTTGCTTGATTTTCAGGTAATTCCCTCTCTATATACTGCTGCAGTCACTTCTGAATGATCTTTAGTAGAATTTTGCTGGTGTGTGATATTAATGATATTGTCCAATAGTTTGCACATTCAGTTGGATTCCCTTTTTTGGGAATAGACACAAATATAGATCTCTTCCAGTCAGTTGGCCAAGTAGCTGTTTTCCAAATCCGTTGGCATAAACATGTTAACACCTCCAGGCTGCGTCTGTTTGTTGGAACATCTCTACTGGTATCCCATCAATTCATGGAGCCTTGTGTTTCACCAGTTCTTTCAAGGCACTTTCCACTTCATCCTTCAATACCGTTGGTTCCTCTTCATATGCAACCTCTTGGAATGGTTGGTCATCTACCAATTCTTTCTTGTATAATGACTCTGTGTATTCTTCCCATCTTCTTTTGATGTTTCCTGCATCATTTAATATTTTCCCTGTAGAATCTTTCACTACTACCACTCGAGGCTTGAAGTTTTTCTTCACTTCCTTAAGCTTGAGAAACACAGAGCGTGTTCTCCCTTTTGGTTTTCTGCCTCCAGCTCCTTGCACATGTCATTATAATATTTGTTTTTGTCTTCTCGAGCTGCCTTCTGAAATCTTCTCTTTAGTTCCTTAACTTCATTACATCTTCATTTTACTTTAGCTGCTTGATGTTCAAGGGCCAGGTCCAGTGTCTCTTTTGACATGTAATGTGGTCTTTTCTTCTTATCTTGTCTTTTTAAGAACTTTTTGCTTCCTTCTTGAATGATATCTTTTATGTCATGCCACGACTCTTCTGGTCTCCTGTCATTTGTGTCTTATGCATTAAACCTATTTTTGAGGTGGTCTCTGAACTCAGATGGGATATACTCAAGGTCATACCGTGGCTCTCATATACTTCTTTTAATTTTCTTCAGCTTCAGTTTGAACTTGCATATGAGAAGTTGATGATCTGATCGACAATCAGCACCTGGTCTTGTTTTGACATTTTGTATAGAGCTTTTCCACCGTCTCTTTCCACATATGTAGTCAATTTGATTCCTGTATGTTCCATCTGGTGAAGTCCATGTGTATAGTCTCTGTTTATGATGTTGAAAAAATGTATTTGCAATGAAAAGGTCATTGGTCTGACAAAATTCTTTCATGCGATGTCCAGCTTCATTTCTGTCACCAAGACCATATTTTCCAAATACTGCGGCTTCTTCTTTGTTTCCGACCTTTGCATTCCAGTCACCAGTGATTATCAGTATGTCTTGATTGCATGTTTGGTCTATTTCAGATTGCAGAAGCTGATAGAAGTCTTCCCTTTCTTCATTTGTGGCCGTAGTGGTGGGTGCATAAATTTGAACATTAGTCATATTAACTGGCCCTCCTTGTAGGTGTATTGATATTATTCTATCACTGACAACATTGTATTTCATGAAAGATCTTGAAATGTCTTTTTTGATGATGTATGCAACCCCATTTCTCTTTAGTTTATCATTCCCAGCACAGTAGACCATATGATTGTCTGACTCAAAATGGCCCATGCCTGTCCATTTTAGCTCACTGATGCCTAGAATGTCAATGTTTATGCACTTCATTTCTCTTTTAATGATTTCTAATTTTCCTGGATTCATACTACATACATTCCATGTTCCATTTATTAATGGATGTTTACAGTTGTTTCTCCACATTTTGAGTCATGCCACATCAGCAAGTTGAGCACCCTGGGGCTTTACTCCATTTCTGCCATCACGGTAGACTCTACTTTGAGGAGGCAACTCTTCCCCAGTAATCTTTTGAGTGCCTTCCAACCTGGGGGCCTCATTTTCTGGCACTATATCTGACAGTGTTTCTTTGCTATCCATAGGGTTTTCAATGGCTAGTTGTTTCGGGAATGGCTCACCTGGTCCTACTCCCTAGTCTGTCTTAGTCTGGAAGCTCAGCTGAAAACCTATCCACCATGGGTAACCTTGCTTTTATCTGAGGTACCAGTGGCAGAGCTCTCAGCCTCATTGCAACACACAAGCCCCCACAGTGCAGCAAACTGACAGATATGTGTGGGATATATATATATATATATATATATATATGTATATATATATATATATATATTTGTCCTTTTTATTCATGTAGCATCCTCCTAACTCTTTCCATACTTTCTTTTATCCTGTGAGCATATAAGACAGTGGTTGTAAAATCTTTGTCTAGTAGATGTGTCATCAGGTCTTTTTAGAGATGGTGTCTATCTCCCCCTTTCAAGAGGCCATAATTTCTTCCTTTGTGTTCCTTGTGAATATTTTTTTATTACTGTTAAAAATTGTACCTTTGAATCTAATAATATTGTAATTCAAAATAATTTGACTTTTTTCCCCTTCTGTCAAAATTTCTGGTTTTTATTATCTTTATTTCTTGTTTTTGTAGGCACTCTGTGTCAAGGATAAATATAAGGTCTTCTCAGATCTTTCCTGTGCTTGCTTCTTTGGGCATATGTGACCATTAAAAATCTTTTCTTTGTGCATACTGTTGCTTTCTAATATACAAGTCTGTAGTTTCTCCCCAAAAGGGAAAAAAGAGAAAAACAAAGGGAGAGAGAGCATTGTCCTTTTAAATCCATGGAAGTAATTTCCTCCAAGGAAGGAAAGGCAACCATGTGGAGAGGTGCCACTATAGTGGCTGCCTGACTCTTTATACTTCTGGAATCTGAAGTAGCAATTAGCAATCAGAAATTTGAGCCCCAGTATTTGGAAGAGAGAGTTCTATTTGCCCATCCTGACTCTCACAAGCTGTATGTCAGATGCTTCCAGAACATGTGCACAGCTGCCTGCTATAGAGTTGAAGGATAGGGCATGGCTATCTGCCATTATACTAAGGGGTAATACTAACAGAAATTGACCACAATTTATCAGAAAAAATTTGTCCCTAAAATTTATGTTTTCAACAGACTGCAGAATTCAGAAATAGTTATGCCAAACAGATTCAGTCAGTGATATTTTTGTCTACATGAAGAGACAGGTTCCTAGTACTTCCTACTATACTATCTTCCAAAACCTCATTCAGTAGATTTTTAAGTTAAGCTCTCTTCTGAAATATTTTATAGAGTAATGATTATTCTTTTTTATCTAGATACTTTGGCTATGTGTGGTCATACTGTACAGTTATTTCTATATAACACTGTCTCATCAGTTACCTTGTAGTTAAACTTGAGGCCAGAATGGGCAATCCTGGCTTTCCTGACTATAGATGGGATAGATGTCCCACTAGTCTTATATCATCACTGGATGCCTCAGTGATCTCAAGTTATTGTCAACCCAAATGCATCTTAGCTATTAAAGCACAAGTTTCCATTCTTAACTGCTATTAAACAGTTAATGTCCATCTGAAGCCACTAAAGTGTTTCCCACGCAGATTCTAGTTAATATATCTGGGGTAGATCAAAATTTTGATTTTCTAACAAGTTCCTAGACACACTCTACTACTTTGAAAGTCAAGGCTACACATTACCTGTGCTCTGGGTACTTATCAGAGAGTTAATTTCCAACAGATAGGCACTCAATCCCTTTTGAGGATCTAAAGTAAAAAATGAATTATGTGTATGTTGGAAAAACCTTGACAAATATTACTGAGATTTTAGAGGAATTTTCTTTTAGCTAATGTTTCAATGTATGTTAATATAATTTCTCACTTAATCATTAAAGCAGCCCTGAGAAATAGCTATAATAATTATATTTTATGTGAAATTGAAGTTTAAATCATTTAAATAATTCATCCACAGTTATTTGATACTTAAAACAATTGAGTTAAACTTGGAACCAAAGCTATTGTAATTTGTTCTGCCTTTTAATTCTGATTTTATTTCTTTCTTACTCTTAGTTCCCTTTTCTACTATTTCTCTTAATTACTTTAAATATATTCTATTAGGTTCCAGACACAGTGGCTCATGCCACTAATCCCACAAACTTAGGAGGCAGAGGAAGGAGGGTCACAAGTTTGAAACCAGAGGCAGTCTGCGCAATTTAATGAGACCATGTCTCAAAAAAAAAAAAAAAAAAACTTAAAAAAATGGGCTGGAGGTGGCAGCTCAGTGGTCCAGCATTTGCAAAGCATGCAAGCACAAGGCCCTGTGGGGTTCAACCTCCAGTATAGAAATAAATAAATAAATAAATAATATATATATATATATATATATATATATATATATATATATATAGAGAGAGAGAGAGAGAGAGAGAGAGAGAGATCTTATTAGTATATTACATGGACACTTTATATTTACATGGGCTTCCTGAAACACTTTATTTTCCTGATATTTTAAAGCTTCTTTATGATGAAGATAATGCAAGTACAAAAAATTAAAACAAAAGCAAATCACAATTAAGAAAACACAAATTACTTCAACTCCCTTCACCTAGAGGTCATTCTGAGAATTTTGGTAATTTGTCTTCTAGATATGTCCCTGTCTGCTTATGTTAACACTTTTTTCTTAAATAATGTAATATGATGGTATGTGTTTGATTTTATAATTGCCTTTCTTTCATTTAACCATATATTTTAAGGAATTTCAAGGAATATATTAAAATGAATTATGTGACCATGGTAATTAGCATCCTTCCAGAATTTATTCTTAATGAGTATAAGACATTGGTTTAAATGAGTACAGACTAATTCATTTGACCTATCTCTTATTCTTGAGTATTTTTTTGTCTTTGTTTCTTATTCTTTAATTTTTGTTTTTAAATTTAAATACCATCACAGCCAATAACACATCTGTGCTTTTTTGTTCAATTAATTTTTTTTATTTTAACTACTGAAGCAACACTTCAAATATTCTCATTATAGAACCTTTAAGGCAAATAAAAGGAAATCTCCCTTTGATTCTTGGCTGAATTCCAATTATCTTCCTATAGAGTCCTCTCATTTTGATGTTTCCTTCAAGACATTTTCACATAGACACAGACAGATGTACAGAGTAAATGGCTCTCTGATTTCTTTTTATATGAATAAGAGCACAACACATTTTAAAACTATATTTCGTAAGAAATATTTCTCAAAGGAGACATTGTTTGGTTTGATTGTTAGAATAGAACTTTTAAAACCTTGCTTTTCTCTGTAAAGTTCCTTTTCCCCACATCTTTTGCTCTTTCCACCACCCACCAAAGATAACATATGAGTTAATCTCTATGATTTTAGACCTTTCTCTAAGTTTATATGTGCATATGGATAGATACCTATATCCAGATTATTTACTGCTCTATTTATGTGTGTCTTTTTAAATAAAGGAGATAATCTCTATGTAGCCATGTGAAATGAACATTTCTTAGAGAAAAATCTGCATAAATACAGATCTATATTTTTCAACCTCAGCACTATTGACAGTTTGAGTCAGAGAATTCCCTGCTGTGGGGCTATCCTATGTATTATAGAATGCTTAAAAGTATTCCTGACCTCTATCCATTGGACCCCACACACATCTTTCAGTCTGCTGTACTGTGGGGGCTTGTGTGTTGCTATGAGACTGAAAATGATTCTACCAGTATTAAAAACATGAGCAGGGTCACCCATCATGGACAAGTTTCAGCTGAGCTTCCAGACTAAGACAGACTAGGCAGTAGGAACTAGCAGCCCATTCCCGAAACAATTAGCCTTTGAAAACCTTATGAACGCAGAGAAACACTTGTCAGGTATAGTGCCAGAAAATGAGCCTAAAGCTTGAAAGCTACTCAAAATACTACCAAGAAGGAGTTGCCTCCTCAAAATAGAGTCTACCTAATGACTAAAATGGAGTAAACCCCCAGGGACCTTCATTTGCTGGTGTGGTATGACTCAAATTGTTGTTGTTGTTGTTGTTGTTAGGCGCTGTCGAGTCGGTATCCGACTCATAGCGACCCTCTGTACAGAAGGGGAAACACTATTGTCAGTGCTTCTCTGCTGTGCATAGGGTTTTCAATGGCAGATTGATTTTTGGGAGGGGGTTGCCAGGTCCTTCTCCCAAGCCTACAGCTTCTGGTGTTCCCAGGAGGTCTCCCATCCAGGTACTAACCAGGCCCGACCCTGCTTAGCTTCTGAGATCTGACGGGATCGGATGCCACAGGGCTATGGCTACAGGCATGACTCAAAAGGAGGAGAAATAACTGCAAACATTCATTAATAATTGGAACATAGAATGTACAAAATATGAATCTAGGAAAATGAGAAATCACTAAAAGAGAAATGGAGGGTTTAAACATTGACATTCTAAGCATCAGAGCTAAAATGAACCAGCATGGGCCATTTTCTGTCAGACAACCATATGGTCTACTATGCTAGGAATGACAAAGAGAAATTGGGTTGCACTCATTATCAAAAAAAGACATCTCAAGATCTTTCCTGATGTACAATGCTGTGAGTGATAGAATAATATCCATAGACCTACAAGGAAGGCTAGTATATGACTATTATTCAAATTTACACACCGAACACTAAGGCCACAAATAAAGATAGGAAAGATTTCTACCAGCTTCTGCAGTTTGAAATAGATCAAATATGTAGTCAGGATGTACTGCCAGTTACTGGTGACTGAAATGCAAAAGCTAGAAATGAAGAAGGGGACTTAGTAGTTGGAAAATATGGCCTTGGTGACAGAAATGATGCTAGAGATTATATGATAGAGTTTTGTCAGACCAATGACTTTTTCATAGCAAATACATTTTTTCACCAACATGAATGGTGACTACACATATGGGCTTCACCAAATGGAATATACAAGCAGCAAATCAACTACATTTGTGGAATGAAACAATGTAAAACTCCGTATCAAATGTCATAATGAAACCAAGTGCTGATTGTGGATCAGACCATAAATTGCTCATATGCAAGCTCAAAGTGAAACTGAAGAAAATTAGAACAAATGTACAAGAGCCAAGGTATGACCTTGAGCATATCATACCTGAGTTTGGAGACCACCTCAAGAACAGGTTTGATGCATTAGACACTAATGATTGAAGACCACACAAGTTGTGGCATGACGTCTAGTGCATCACTCATGAAGAAAGCAAAAGGTTATTAAAAAGACAGGAAAAAAAGAAAAGACCAAAGTACATGTCAGAAGAGACTCTGAAGCTTGCCCTTGAATGTCAACCATCTAAGTAAAAGGAAGACATGATGAAGTTAAAGAACTAAACAGATTTCCAAGAGTACCTCAAGAAGACAAATTCAAATATTTTAATGACATGTGCAAAGATCTAGAGACAAAAAACCAAAAGCGAAGAACACACTCTGTTTTTCTCATATTTAAAGATTTAAAGAAAAAATTCAAACCTCAAGTGGCAATAGTGAAAGATTCTACAGGGAAATTATTAAACAATACAGGAAAACCCAAAAGAAGATAGAAAGAATACACAGAGTCATTATACAAAAGAAAAATTAGTGCATGACTAACCATTTCAAGAGGTTTCATATGATGAGGAATCAATGATATTGAAGGACAAAGTAGAAGCTGCCTTGAAGGAATTGGCAAAACACAAGTCTTCAGAATTTGATGAAATACCAATAGAGATGTTTCAACAAACAGATAACAGCACTGGAGTTGCTAAGGTATTTATGCCAACAGATTTAGAAAATAGCTACCTTGCCAACTGATATGAAGAGATCCATAATTGTGCCTATTCCCAAGAAAAGGGATTCAACAAAACGTAGAAACTATCCAATGCTATCATTAATATCACATGCAAGCCAAATTTTACTAAAGAACATTCAAAAGTGACTGCAGCAGGATATAGATAGAGAACTGCCCGAAAATCAAGCTGGATTCAGAAGAAGGCAAGGAACCAGAGACATCATTGCTGATGTCAAATGGATAATAGCTGAAAGCAGAGAATACCAGAAAGGTGTCTACCTATGTTTGACTGTGTGGATCATAACACATTATGGATAACACTGTGAAGAATGGGAATACCAGAGCACCTAATTGTATTCATGAGGAATCTTTACATGGACCAGGAGGTAGTCATTCAAACAGAACAAGGAAACACTGCTTGGTTTAAAGTTGAGAAAGGTGTGCATCAGGGCTGGATCCTTTCACCATATCTCTTCAATTTCTATGCTGAGCAAATAATCAGAGAAGCTGGACTTCATGAAGAAGAATGTGGCATCAGGATTGGAGGAAGACTCATTAACAACCTGTATTATGCAGATGACACAACTCTGTTTACTGAAAGTGAAGAGGATTTGAAACACTTACTGATGATGAAGCCTGCAGCTGTAGCTCTGTGGCATCCAATCTCATCAGATCTCGGAAGCTAAGTATGGTCTAGGCTGTTTAGTATTTGGATGGGAGACCACCTGGGAACACCAGATACTGTAGTATTGGGAGAAGGACCCAGTAACCCACTCCCAAAACTCAATCCACCATTGAAAATACTATGAATAGCAGAGAAGCACTGACAATAGTGTTTCACCTGTTATATGTAGGGTCGCTATTAGTCAGATACCAACTCAACGGCACCTAACAACAACAACAATTGATGAAGATCAAATAACATAGCCTTCTATACAGATTATGCCCAACATCAACAAAATAAAAATCCTTACAACTGGGTCAGGATGCAACTTCATGATAAATGGGGAAAAAATTGAGGTTGTCCAAGATTTTGTTTTACTTAGTTTTACAATCAATAACCATGGAAGCAGCAGTGAAATCAAAAGACACGTTGCATTGGAAAAAGCTGTGGCAAAAGGTCTCTTTAAAGAATTGAACTGTAAAGATGTCGCATTAAAGACACAAGAGCACCTGACTCATGCCAGGGTATTTTCAGTGGCATCATATGATTGTGAAACCTAGACTCTGAATAAGGGAGACAGAAGAATTGATGCTTTGAATCATGGTGCTGGAGACAAATATTGAATATACTGTGGACTGCCAAATGAACCAACAGATCTGTCCTAGAAGAAGTGCAACCAGAGTGTTCCTTGGAAGCCAGGATGGCTAGACCAATCCCTGGAGAAGGATATCATGTTTGGGAAAGTGTCAGGTCAATGAAAAAAAAAGGAAAACTCTCAGCTGGATGGACTGACACGGTGTCTGCAACAATGGACTTAAACCTAAATAAGATCACGTGCCAGGCACAGAATCAAGGAGTGTTTTGCTCTTTTGTACATAGGGTGGCTATGAGTGGGACCCAACTCAAGGGTACCTAACAACAACATCCACTGGAAGCCATTAGCGTTACTCCCCTCCCCAATCACTATAGTTGTGACAAAACTGTTCCCATGAAATACCAAATATCTCCCAGGACAGAAAATTGTCCATGACTAAAGTTACTGATTTAGAAGTATCATTCCAAATTATTTAACAAATTTTGTATTATAAACAATGTTACAATCAATATTCTTTTTACAAGAGAATAATTCTCTTGAAAGGTAACATAGCATAATGGGAAAGAATACAGTTTCTCAATCCATACTACCTGAGTTCAAATTCTAGGTCCTAAATTTTTAACATGAGTATATGAATAGAAACTAATGAGAATTAAAGGAGTTTAAGCATATAAAACACTTTATACAGTAGAAGCAATTTATTAATAAGTGATACCTATTATAGATGCTTCCTTATGTACATGGGTATGTTTTTCAAGGGTAGAGATGAGCTGTTATAGATCTGGGTCTTACAAGAGATGCACATTTTCATTTTTAAGTGATGCTGCAAAGTCTGCTTCCATCTTGAATAAAATATTATAAAGTTATCTCCTCATACTCTTACTGATATTCCTTTGTTTTTTCTTTTTTTCTTTTTTTTTTTTTTCTGTGTGTGTGTGTGTGTGACACTGGAGGTTTGAACCCAGGGCTTCACATATGCTTTGTAAGTGCTCTATTACTGAGCTGTACTCTTAGCCCACTTTTTTACTTTTGCATTATGAGACAGTGTCTCCCCAAATTACACAGGCTGCCTCTGGACTCTAACTTACGATCCTCCTGCCTCTACCTCACAATTTGCTGATTGCAGGCCTCCTGCACCACAGAGCCTGGCTCACTTGCTAGCATTCTGATATCATTCTCCAATAATTTTTCTAATATGATAGAAGATGAGTAAAATTTCATTTTATTATGGTTTGCATATTCCTAATCAGTGAGTTTGAGCAACTTTTTATAAATTTATTGGCCATTTGTATTTCCTTTACTCTATATTGTTGGTCCTGATCTTTATATTTTCTATTTTTTCTGTTTGTATTTTTCATATTGGTGCATAATTCTTTATAAATCTGCTTAATAATACTTTACAAGTATTTTTCACAGTCTAACACTTGATTTTTGACTCCATTTATGATGATTATTAGAGAGCCAGAACGTAAAGGTATTTTACATTTCAGTGCAATCCAATTTATTGATCTTCACTTTGGCTTTGCTTTCTGACTCCCATTTAAAAAAAGATAGGTTATAAACAAATTGTCAATAGATTGTAAACCATGTATTTTTTTCTGGCCCAAAGAAAATTGGAGATAGAAAAAAATAAGATGCTAAGAGGGTATGAAAAGCAAACACACTAATACTATAAAGGAAGGGAACTAAAATTGATAAAACAAACAGCAATGTATTTCAGGGGTATCATGTATGCTAATTTCACTGACAGTTGATTGACACTACAGGAGAAGACAGAAAGTCAAAATGAAGACAACCATCACTGCAAGTTCACAGTAGTGAGGGAACATCCAAGGGAGCAGTCAAGCCTATTAATAACTCCTGAACCATTACAGCAATGGCTTCATAATTGGTTTTGGCAATAAACCATGACATATACTCTGAACATTCTATTTCAATGTAGAATTCCTTTGAATTATATTTATATTAAAAGTGGTTGAAATAAACATTAATGTCTCTATCAGTCAAAAAAATGGAATATTTCAAAAGCTTTATTTCTCTGTGAAGGTAAATAAATAAGTGCTTCTTTTCCTGTGCCATGGTAATGTGATGTGAAAATGCGTACACTCACCTTACTCCTCTGCATGTGTGAGTCTACCTGCATCCCTGCCTCTATCAATCCAAGCATGTTAGGATAGACAGTAAAAGGTAAGGAAAATCACTTAGATTTTGTGAGCATAACAATGCACTGCAGTTATGTCAAAGGCTACTCAATTTCACTAGTACATTTTTTTTAAAGATATACTGCGAGGCAAGATCTCACTGTATAGACCATTACTCTCAATAACTACCTTCACTCAGAGAACTGTTTAGAACCATGTGACTTCAATCAGGTTAGAGGCTGAGAGAAAGAACAAATGGGAAGCTGTGATGAGAACTAAGTGTTAGAAGACCAAGAGTCCATGAGAAAACAAAGAAGAAAAAGAGATCACAGGAGAGGGCTCCCTTATTCCTACAGGAAATGGATTCCGTGGATTGATAGGAGTCAGAAAGAGAAAAGTAAAGAACTGAATCCACCATTCCCAGGATCTGGTGCACATGCTTGATGGCCTAATGATAAGATCCCCCTGGCAATTGACTTCTTGTCTAGCCTTTGTTAACGTACTTCATAAAATACTTCCAGATATAATGAAGTGTCTGCTGAGACTAGGGGAAAAAATAGCAGCTGAATGTACTTTTTCTTACATTAGCAACATCCTCACGATCCCCTCAAAAAGTCCTTCAACTCTGCATCTCACTTGTACTATGGAACTGAAAAGTCAGAATAGGTCTTAGGAAAGGGTGCCCAGATGGATGAGAGTTAACAATCGAGGTCTTTCTTGAGCCTTTGAAGACAACTCTGCAATAAAAGGACTGGCGTTTAGCTCAGTTGATAGAGTGCTTGCTCTGTGCTCTCTGAGGCACTGCAAAAATGGAAGAAGGACCGGGCAGCCCACTCCTGAAGCAATCCCCAAACAATCAGCCATTGAAAACTCTATGAATAGCAGAGAAGCACTGACATAGTGCCAGGCATGGCACAGTGTCTGGAAGGGTTCAGTACATAGGGTCGCTATGAGTGAGGCCCAACTCAGCATCTAACAACAACTGCAATAAAAAGGGAAGGTGAGGGCTAATGCCAAAAGACATGTCTTTCTTTTCTTGAAAACTCTATGTTCATGTAGAGTTGGTACAAGTTAAATACACTTGTAAGTAATAAAATTATTTTCCTATTCTTTTTAATGTAAACTTTTCATTGAAGGACATTAGTATAGTAAAATATGCAAATTACTAGTGCACATCTTGATAAATCTCTCAAATTAAACATGCCCATGTAGATGGCACCCAGCTAATGAAACGGAATATGGCCAACTCCTCAGAGATCTCCAACTCCATACTTCTCTCTGGTGATTTCAGCTACCTCAAAGGAAATTTTCCAGTGTGCTTATATATAACACTAAAGACCAGGCTTCCTGTTTTGAAACTAATAGAAATGGCAACACATAGTACATAAGCTGTGTTAACTGATTCTATCATTCAAAGTAATGTTTGAGAAATTCATCCGTGTTCTATGTAGGTGTAGTTGGGTTTTTGTTTTGTTTTGTTTTCCTGAGGGTATAGTATCTCACTATGTGAGAACACCAAAATCTCTCTATTCAAACACCTGTTCTACTATTCCATTCTCACCCTTCTATTATTGATGAGAATCTTAATTTCTAGTTGGAGACTATTAAGATTATTGTCACACATACCTCTAATCCCAGCAACTCAAGTGACTGAGGCCAGAGAATTGAAAGCTTGAGGCTCGAGGTGGGCTATATGACTTAGTGAGTCTGTGACTCAAAATAAAAAGTAAAAGCCAGGTGCAATAGTGCACACCTGTAATCCCAGTGACTTGGGAGGCAAAGACAGGAGGATGGCAAGTTCAAGACCAGAGGCAGTCTGAATAATTTAGCAATAATCTGTCTCAAAAAGTTAAAAAAATGGGCTGGAGGTACAGCTCAGTGGAACAGCACTTGCAAAGCATGCAAGCTCGAGGCCCTGGGTTCAACCCCAGTACCACAAAAAAAATAAAATAAAATAAAAATAAAAATAAACAAAGAAAAATATAAATAAAAAGTAAAAAGGGGGCTGGGGGTGCAGCACCGTGGTAGAGCACTTGCAAAGCATGTGCAAAGTCCTGGGTTCAACCCCCAAGTACCACAAAAAATAAAAATAAAAAAGGTTACTATTGCAACGAACATACTTGTGCAAAACTTTCTGTGAGTCTAAAGTGCACTTTTCTTCAGTACATACCTAGGAATCCACACCAAGGAATGAAATGAAGTTTCATATTATATATATGCACATAAATATGGATTATATGTATATACACATATACTCAGCTTTATTAGCTCTTGTGAGAGTGTACCAAGTGATTTTTTGGTACAGTCATAAAATTGTTCTCTGTGTCTTAATTGTCACAGTGGTTATGACTACACATTTGTAAAACATTTATAGATGCATAATAAATAGGGGGAATTTTATGTTGCCCATAACACAGTCCATCGCTGAGAGACAAATTGTTATCTATAGTTTTGGGCAGTGATTTTATGTTTTATGTTGTTATATACATTCACATCAGGTATTAGGATGGATGTATGTTTTCATTTCTCTAGGGTGAATACCTACAACAAGTGGGACTCTGGATCAGATAAGATATGTATGTTTAACTTTATAAGTAACTGAGAAATTATTTTCCATAGTGACTTTTCCACTTTGCATTCTCATCAACAATATATGATAGTTGCAATTATTCAGCATCCTTGCTATTTCTTGATATTATCAATTTGGGTTTTCATTTGTTTGTTTCCATGGTAGGAGGTATGTAATGGAAGCTCATTGGGATTTTAATTTGCATTTCTTTAATCCCTGTAGCATCTTTTCATGCACGTATTTTCTTTTCCATTTACCATGTTTGGTGAAGTGCCCAAATCTTTTGCCCATTTTTTATTGCGTTGTTTGTTTTCTTATTGTTAAGTTTTGAAAATGCTTCATGAGATGTATGAATTGTGAGTATTTTCTTCTAGACCATGACTTATATTTCCATTCTTCTAACAAGTTTCTTTTGTAGAGCAAAAATGTCTTATTTTGATAGTGTCAAATGTATTGATATTGTTTCATGTTGATTATAATTTTAGAATTTTATCTAAGAACTATTTACCTAAGGTTATAAAAAATTGTCTCTATGTGTTACTCAAAAATGATCATGTAATATTTTACATTTCTGTTCATAATCCATTTCAAATTAATTTTTATCTAAGTGTGAATCACTTGAGGTTCTTTTTTTATAGATATCTGGTTGTGCAATCGTTCCAGTATAATTTGTTGAAATAAAAAAAAGAAATTTTCTCCATCAAATTTCCTTTGCACAATTGTCAAAAATCAATTTGGTCCTATTTTTTAGTATTTATTTCTGCACTCTCTAGTCTGTTCCATTTATCTACCTATATATCCTTCCTCCAATAACTTCCCTGTCTAGATTATTATACTTATATTACTGTTAAGATTCCTATTAAGTCTTAAAGTCAGGTGACGTAAATCCTTCAACTTTATTATTTTTCAAAATTGCTTTGGCTATAATGGGCTCTTCCTCTTTGCACATAAATTTTAAGAATAGCTTATTAATATCACAAAAAAAATTCTGAAGGGATTTTAATTGGAATTGCATTGGATCTATAGATCAGTTTGTAAGAACCAACATTTTAAATATATTGTATCTTCTAGTCCATGAACAGAATAAATCTTTCCACTTACTTTTGTCTTTATTGATAACATTTACCTGTCTCTTGTAGTTTTTGGCATAGAGATGTCACATAGCCTTTATTAGATTTATACCCAAGAGCTGCATTTCCTTTGCTGAAAAGTTTTACTTTCGATCATCAATTGTTCATTGTGTAGGATTTCAGATGATTCTGTATATTGACAATTATCCTGCAGGCTTACTAAATGGATTTATCCGTTATAGCAAAAAAAAGGGAGAGCGGAGAGGGAGTAGGGTGCAAAAGATCAGAAAGTTCTCGTATGGGCTCAGGAGAGAAGAGCAACCCCAAGAAAGATAAGGGAGGAATGGGGATGGGGTAATCAGGAGAAATCTGCACCATGTAATATTACCCCAGCTCAAGCAGCCTGTCACCAAATTCTAAGAAAGCTCGGAATGTGTTGAGCAATACGTCACTGACTCAGACACTTATCTCACTCCATTTTCTCTCAATATCTTTAAAATGTGTTTTTTCTGCTTATACTCACCCCTCCTGAATTCTTGGGTACCTTTGTGTCACTGAGTTTTAGGGCAAAAGCCCCAGATCTGGGAGTCCAAAAGAACTAATCTCAGCCACCAGCCCCAGGATGTCAAAGAGATGAGCAGTGGCCAAAGGCAAGACAGGAGCTCTAGTCAGTGTGGCCACAACAGGAAATGCAGATAAAGAGGTTCAGCGACCTCAGATCTGTCTTTCCAGGGCTGACAAGAATTTTGGTATTTTGTAGAAGAGAGGAACAAAGCTGGGGTTGGGGTTTTGCATAGCTGGGGTGTTTACATAGCTGCCACAGTAGGAGATCTTGGCCAGATTGTGATTGATCATCATCTGAAGACTGGTTCTCCAAAGCTCCAGGGAAGTCACCATCCATGGAAGGGGCAATTCAATTCCCATTTGGAGATGATTGCACTTGCTTGGGGTGTGTGTGCTTCAGGGAACATGGGTTCCCATGAAGGCTAATTGTTCCCACGTAGGGGAAATGACCACATCATGTGTTCTCCAAGATTCTCCATTGCTTTGGGCTGTTTGGGTCCCTTGTCATAAAGATGTCTATCAATCAGACCTGCCATTCCAGGAATCCAAAGTTAACTGCGGAAGAGGATGACTCACAGTAAAAATAAATAAATCAATAAATAAAAAATCAATCTAAAAACATTTAAAAGTCAAAATGGAAGTCTGAGAGAGACAAAATGAAGTTAGCTCATTTTAAAGTCAGAGGACAAGCCTAAAACACTGACTCATGCAACAACAGCATCCCCTTTTCTCATCCTTTCCTACCCACTGAGTCTTTCCCTACAGTTGTTCCAGTGTTGGACCAAGCCTGGTTCCTTTGATTGAACACATTCATCCTTATGTGCAAGTGCTACACAGGAGACTGGGGAGATTCAGAGAGCAGAGAGGATTTTCAGATGTTTAACAAGGGGGACAACATGAGTTCTGGCAGAGCCATGTTCTGGACTATGACACTGGAGACTGTGCTGTGCCAACAGACAACCTTGAAGCTATTAGAATGAAGGTGTGTGGAGTGTCCTAGGAGAAGGAGTGACAGAGCTCAAAGGCTTGGGCAATGGCTATTTGCAAATGTGATGGGATACACTTCCCCATTGCAATAACCAGTGTACCTGGAACATTGATGGGCCCAGGAACTGGACAGTCTATAGAACTTTCTCCTGAGGAGGCAGTACACAAAGGGATTATAATATCATGTGCCATGTGATGAGTACCTTCACAGGGCAGAAGACTCAGGGAGGTAGAGTCCACTCCTTTCAGGGAGGAGAACGAGGACATTTGAATCTCAAAGACGGTGCCTTTAGGTATGAAAGCAGAAGCAGTGAAGGTGAGGAGGACAGATTAAGCAAAACCACAGAAGTAGAAATGCATTGTTTGCCTGTAACAAAAGGGCTCAGAAAAAGAATAGTGAGAGACAGCAGGTAAAACAACAAGGAAAGCCTGAAGAATTGTTAGGGTGTAGACAATCCTTCTGATATTCAGAAATCTACATAGCATTTTATGACTGAAAAGAGATTTCAAATCCTACTTGCCAAGTTTTCAACCCTTTTGTTGTACAGATGGGGAAATTGAGGTCTGGGGGAGAAGGGAAAAACCCAAGATTACACCGTGTATTAACATAAGGGGCACAAGTTTCTCCTGATAGAGCTTTCTTTCCCAGGCCTCCCCCTACTCAAGGTTTTAAAAAAGTAAAATAAATAAATGTCTGTAAGCAGCAGCTGCTGTTGGGCAGCCTTTGATTTCTCCCCTAGAGGGCTGGCATCCTGCCTTACTTCCTAAGAGTGCATTCCATTTGAATAGATTACACTCTTCAAGTCTTTGCTTTCTCCTTGGGCGCTTCAATAAAACTGAGCACTATCAGTAGGTGCTCTGGTCTCTCTGACTCAAAATCAGCTCTTTCCTTCCAGGAGGCAACAATAGCACAGCTCAGTTGTCTAGTGAAAGACTAAAGCAGACATAGCATAAGCTCAATTTTCTCTCTCATCCTGTCAAACATGACACAGAGCCCTCATCTGAGGAGTTTTCTTCCTTTACCATGCTCTCTTGCCTACATTAGATTTGGTTGTTACTATGCTACATTCTCTTCCAAGATATTATTGGGATTCATTTTACTTCCATTCCTTTCATCTCTTCGATCAGTCAAGAGGAAAATAGGCCAAAAGGCTGCTCTTACAAAAAGAAAACCAACAGTTTTGAACTCAACACTGTTTGATAGACAGTAATGATATTTTAAAACCCAATAACAGAACTAAAATTTTGATTATGGCTTTCTCCAATTTTATGACTTTAACTTCCTAGCATGTACCTTTTCTGGACACAAGCTTTTAAGGTATTTATACTCTTTGTGACATAGTTTCTTTTCTTAAATATCATTCCACAGTTGTTGTTATTAGGTGCCATCAAGTCTGATCCAACTCATAGCAACCCTCATAGGGTTTTCAATGGCTGATGGTTTCAGGAGTGGGCTGCCAGGTCCTTCTTTTTTGTTTTCGTGGTGATTGGGATTGAACCCAGGGCCTCAGTGCAGAGCAGCACCCTATCAACTGAGCTAAACCTCTGCCCCTATTTCACAGTCGTGACATGAAATTTAGCTACACTGGACATTTTGAATGATTCCAACTGGCACTTATTGCATGCTTTCTATGACTACATAATTGACTCTACTAAATGTTAAATGCCTGCAGCCATACAACTGTGGCATCCGATCTCAGTAGATCTCAGAACCTAAATAGGGTCAGACCTGGTTAGCACCAGGATGAGAGATCCCTGGAAACACCAGGAGCCATAGGCTTGGGAGAAGGACCTGGCAACTCACTCCCAAAAAACAATCTTCCATTCAAAATCCTATGAATAGCAGAAAAGCAGGACAATAGTGTTTCCTCTGGTGTAGGTAGGGTTGCTGTAAGTCAGACACTGACTTGATGGCCCCTAACAACAACAACAACAAATGTTAGACATTTGTCAGCAAACACTAGTACCCATAATCAATCCTCTGAGGTGAATACTTTTATTTTCCTGTTATACAAATGGGGAAATTGAAACTTAGATATCTGGTTAGTCACCCAAGGTCTTCTAGCTAATAAGTAATAGAATTTAACTCCAGACAGCTTTAGAGTCAAACTGTCAAATATGTCACATATTATCCAGCTCCACTCTACATTATACTTTCTGGGTAGTCCACTCCATTGTGATTTTTAAAAATTCACTCAGTTAACTTCATTTAAATTAGTCAAGTGGTCTCAGAGAATAAGACTGCACTCTTTATTTTTAAAAACAAACAACAACAACAACAAAATTATGACTAGGATAAGACATTGAGAATTTTCATTGTAATCATTATCATAATAAAACAGTATTTTCCAAGAGATCAGTTTTCTTGGTGTTCAGCCATCTAGGATTTCACCTTAAGTAAAAAGGGCCCCTGAACATCCATTGCTATTACAAATACCACGTGCCAACTTCTAAGCAACTTCAATAAGCAAACTAGGAACTAAGATCATTGTTAAATGATTATCAGTTTTTAATTATTACATAAGGTTGTATTTGGCTGTCTGGCATTTTTATAACAAAAATGTGACAAAAATATAACAAATTAGAGAGTTGAAGAGAAGATATAAGAAACAGATATTTAAAAGGCAATTAATAATCATAGAGGACAGTATGACAATTGAGAGAAAAAAACCTAAATCAAAAGAATTAGCAAAAATATAACATCATAGAGCAATTAGGAAAGAAAAATTCAACTTAAAATCCTAATGGCCACTGATGATACCTTGTATTACTTCACACAACAACACATAATTTTGTTTTGTTTTTGCGGTACTGGGGGTTGAACCCAGGGCCTCACGCTTGCATGCATTGCAAGTGCTGGACCACTGAGCTGCCCCCTCCAGCCCATTTTTTTTACTTTTTGAGACAAGGTCTTGCTAAATTACTCAGACTGCCTCTGGTCTCAAACTTGTGATCCTCCTGCCTCTCCCTCCTGAGTTGCTGGGATTACAGGTGTGCACCACCACACCCAGCTCCAACACACAATTTTGATAATGAAGAATCTAAATTGTTTCCAAAAGTAAACAGTGTTTTTACTTAGTCTGAAAAGACAGATGCATATTATTTAATTTATTTTTAAATTTACATTTGTATTGATTATTTCAGCATTATTTTTCCTTTGCTTAGGATTTATCTTCACAGTTTTGATGAGTGTGTTAATTTTTCTACAAGTTTTGAGTTCTATTTCTTCACATTTCAACTGCTTCCATTGCCTAGTAATTATCCTTTGTGCTCTCGAATCTATGCTTTGTGCTTCTATTTTATAGAGGGACTGCTTTGAATGTTTTTAAATTTTAGAATTATATGATAAATGTGCAGGCACAGTTTTTATCTACTGTATGGCAACATTATCCTGTTATCTTTTTTTCTTTCATTTGCTATTCCTGTTTATTTCTTCATAATTTTCTTTTTGCATTTTTGTAAAGACACCATGTTGGTTTTGTCTGTGGTACTATGACTATCTTCAAGAAAAGAAAGAATTTCATTTATAATCCCATATGTTACATCCATAGTCTTTCAACCTCTACTGATCTGAGAGAGAGACAGACAGACAGACAGAGAGCGAGAGAGAGAGAGAGGATAACATTAGGATTGTTCACTGAAATTCTCTTTATATCTTTTTGCTATGGTGGAAAAAATGTCTGTATCTGCATAGTTTTATTAATTATTCCCATCTTGTCTGCTTCTTGTTTCCAAACTATGGAAGCTCCTATCACTTGCTCATGTTCTTTCTCTATGATTACAAACAGGCTATGCTTGCTGGTTTGCACAGGTATAAGATATAGTAGTAGGTGAAACAACTCGCCCATCCCAAGTTGTGAAATTTTTGCTGGCCTACAGGATGGAATACTTTCCACTTTAATTAATACTTCCAAAGAATTTTCTACTCCTATGCATGGAATTTGTCAAGAAAAGATAAATATTGGAAACTTTATTTTTATAAAGTTTCAAAAAGTGAAATACAGAATGTTTGCAAGACAGGCTTCAAACCATACACTATGAGAAAATATCTACAGCATGATTGCTATGACTTGTTGTCTTCACATACATGACTTTGTTATTATTGTTGTTAAGTGTCCTCAAGATGGTATCCAACTCATAGCCACCCTACATACAACAGGAAAAACACTATTGTCAGTGCTTCTCTGCTATTTATAGGGTTTTCAATGGTGGATTGATTTTTGGGAGTGAGTTGCCAGGTCCTTCTCCCAAGTCTACAGTATCTGTTGTTCCCAGGCGATCTCACCTATAAGTACCAGCTTAGGCCCCACTTTGCTCAGCTTCTGAGATCTGATGGGATCTAATGCCACAGTGGTACGGTTGTTGGCAAATAGTTTATTAGAGGTTTATATTTGCAAAATGAACACACCTGTTCCTCTTATAGATTGTTAACCAATTAAGAACAGAAACTAGACACAGATGAAGACATTCATCAACTATAGTATACTGGAGGATGTGCATTAGTCTTCCTATCACGTCCCTATTCATATCTTTTTTTGGGGGGGGCGGGTACTGGGGCTTGAATCCAGGGCATCCCTCTTGCATGCTTTGCAAGTGCTGGACCACTGAGCTGCACCCTCAGCCCTTTTTTTTTTTTTTTTACTTTTTTTGAGACAGGGTCTCACTAAGTTACAAAGACTGCCTCTGGTCTCAAACTTGCAATCCTCCTGCCTCCACCTCCCAAGCCACTGGGATTACAGGCGTGAGCTGCCGCGCCCGGCGATCCTATTCTATATCTTGAAGACTGATGGGGAAAAGCTAAACCTGCAGAGCAAAATGTGGGAATCTTTATTCAGCCATTTGCATGGAAACTTACAGCCTGCATCACATTCCACTACAACAGCAAGTTAGAGAGTGCTGGAGTGTGGGCAGCCTCAGGAGAGAAATCTGAGCATGCTTAGTATCTGGAAATAGGGGTAGAGAGATTTCACAGGCATATCTGAGAGAAAAAGAAAATAGGCATGAGCTCAAAATTTACTGTCAACTCCATCCCATACAAGTAGAGCAAAGGATAGGAGATGAAGAGAGGATTGGAAATGTTCCTCAATTGCTAAACTCAACTAGGGCCAAGAAATTCTCCGTTTCTAAATAACTACTCCTGCAGCCGTACCACTGTGATTTCCGATCCTGTCAGATCTTGGAGGCTAAGCAGGGTCAGGCCCACTCCTAAAAAACACCCAGCCATTGAAAACCTTATGAATAGTAGAAAAGCACTGGCAATAGTGTTTCACCTGTTGTACGTAGAGTCACTATGAGTCGGAGACTGATTTGATGGCACCTAATAACAAAAACAACAACAAGGAACGTCTGGAGGAAAAGGTATTAAGTGTCTCAACAATTTTACATGAAAGATCTGCTGTTTACCAAGTCAGTGAGCCATCCACTGCCCTCTAGCTGTGATCCATATCCAGTCAGGAAAGGAAAGGAAGTTGAAAGATATAATGTGTATATTAATCACATAAAATAATGGATTTCATCGTGACATTTTCATATACGTATATAATGTGTTTTATCATATTTACTCCTTCATTGCCCTTCTCATTTCCCTATTCCCCTCCTATCAGTTCCTTCCTCTTCCCAGGCAGTCCTTCCATGTTCATATCTCTTTCTCCTCTCTCTCTCTCTTTCTCTCTCTAGATGGAGTCTGCATACGAGAGAACATATTCAATATTTGTCACTGTGTGTATAATTTATTTTCCTTAACATGATAATCTCTAGTTCCATCCATCTGCCTGAAAATGACATGATTTTGTTCTTCTTTATGGCTGAATAATACTCCATTGTGTATATTTACATTTTCTTTAGCCATTCATCTGTTGATGGACACCTGGACTGATTCTATAACTTGACACACTAGGACAGAAATATAGGCACTTGGATGTGCATATATTTCTACTGTATGCTGACTTTTATTATTCCTTCATGTATATATCCAGGACTGGACTAGATGGCTCATACAATAGCTCTATTTTTGTTTTTTTGAGGAGTGTGTGACTCCTGATTTAAACTTCCATTCCAGTCTGCACTGATTACCACTGATTACAAATGGATGGCTGAAGGACAAAAAGCCTCCCTCTCGGGGAGAATTGCATTCGGTGTCTCCATTCTATCTCCCAGCACTGACACCAGCGCAGCTATTCTAGTGTGGACATCAGCATTCTCCCAGGCCCTTGATTCTGTTTGATAGTTCAGCTGATTCTCATGCTCATTCTGGTCCTTCTCTGAAAAATCAACACATTATAACTTTTTCCTCTCTTTTCATCTCTAGCTGTGACTGGGTCTGTCCTCTCCCATTTCTAGTTTGAACTGCCTTCTTTATAATGTACCCAATTTGATTTTGTTTCCTTTCTTTTCTCTGGTGTGTTCATTCTTTTCCTCCAAGTATATTTCTTATTCATGCCATTGAGTTTCTGCCTGCGATCATCTTGAATAAAGTTCAGCTTTCTTACTTAATAAACTGTCTGCACAGTTTCTATTTACAAAGTCTTTTAATTAGATCTTCCTTAATAAACCTGAGAAGTGATTGTGTTGGCTTAAATCTACTTCTCCTGGGCATTCCCTTTTTATTCTTGCACAGATCTCCTCAGGTTTTTTCCCCAAATTCACCGTTATTTGCCTGTCAGTCTATTTCTTCTAAAACATCATCTCTAGTTTTTAGGACATTTCTTCATAGAACCTGATCTGAGGTCCACTATGTCGACCTGTAATTTCACTGTTCCTCACCACTCTCTGAGCACAGATATGACAGCACTATATTAATACCTGAGAAAATTCTATCATGCAATCTTCAGCATTGTTTCTGCCACCAAGGCCATATTTTCTGACTACTGAGTCTTCTTTGTTTCCAACTTTTGCATTCCATTCACCAATAATTATCACATCGTAATTGCATGTTTGATCTATTTCAGATTGCAGGAGCTGGTAAAAATTTTTCCCATCTTCATTTGTGTCCTTAATACTGGGTACATAAGTTAGAATAGTAGTCATACTAGCTGGCCTTCCTTGTAGGTATATAGATATTATTCTATCACTGACAGAATTGTACTTCAGGACATATCTTGAGATGTCTTATTTGATGATGAATATAACCCCATTTTGCTTTGTTATTCCCAGCTTAGTAGAAAATAAGATTATCTTGTTCAAAGTATCCCACGCTAGTCCCTTTTAGCTCACTGATGCCTAGAATGTTGATGCTAATTTGTTTCATTTCCCTTTTGATAATTTCTAATTATCCTAGATTCATACCATGTACATCCCATGTTCCTATTATTAATGGATGTTTACAGTTGTTCCTTCTCATTTTGAGTCTTGCCACATCAGGAAATGGAGGACCCTAGGGCTTTATTCCATTTCCATCCTTAAGATCAATGTTATTTTGAGGAGGCAACTCTTTCTCAGTAGTCTTTTGAGTGCCTTCCAACCTGGGGAGCTCATTTTCTGGCACTATATCTGACAGTGTTTCTCTGCTATTCATAGGGTTTTCAATGGATAATTGTTTTAGGAGTGGGCTGCCAGGTCCTGCTTCCTAGTCTGTCTTTATCTAGAAGCTCAGCTGAAACCTGGCCACCATGGGTGACTCTGCTGGTATCTATAATACTAGTAGCATAGCTTTCAGCATCATAGCAACACCCAATCCTCCACAGTATGATAAACTGTCAGACATGTGCAAATACATTTGTTCACCAACATAAATGGTGACTATACACATGAAATTCACCAGATGGAACATACAGGAACCAAATTGACGATATTTGTGGAGAGAGATGATGGAAAGGCTCCATATCAAATGTCAGAATGATACCAGGTGCTGATTGTGGATCACACTACCAACTGCTCATATGTACATTCAAATTAAAACTGAAGAAAATTAGAACAAGTGTACAAGAGCCAAGGTGTGACCTTAAGTATATCCCACCTGAGTTCAGAGACCACCTCAAGAACAGGTTTAATGCATTAGACACTAATGATAGAAGATCAGATGAAATGTAGCATGACATCAAATATATCATTCATAAGGGAAAAAAAAGGTTATAAAAAAGACAGGGGAAAAAAAGATAAGACCAAATTATATGTCAAAAGTGATTCTGAAACTTCCCCTTGAATGCCAAGCAGCTAACGTAAAAGGAAGATATGATTAAGTTAAGGAACTAAACAGAAGATTTCAAAGGACAACTTGAGAAGACAAATCAAATATTTTAATGATAAGTGCAAAAAAAGGGAGACAGAAAACTAAAAGAGAAGAATATGCTCTGTTTTTCTCAAGCTTACGGAACTAAAGAAAAAATTCAAGCCTCAAGTGGAAATAGGGAAGGATTCTACAGGGAAAATATTAAATAATGCAGTAAACATCAAAAGAAGATGGGAGTAATATACAGAGTCACTACAAAAAATAATTGGTGGATGACCAACCATTTCAAGAGGTTGCATATGATCAGGAACCAATAGTATTGAAGAACAAAATGGAAGCTGCCTTGAAGGAATTGGTGAAACACAAGGCTCCAGGAATTGATGGAATACAAATAGAGATGTTTCACCAAACAGATCAAGCATTGGAGGTGCTAACATGTTTATGCCAAGAGATTTGGAAAATAGCTACCTGGCCAACTGACTGGACAAGATCCATATTTTTGTCTAATCCCAAAAAAGGGGATCCAACTCAATGTGGAAACTATCAAATGATATCATTAATATCACATGCAAGCAAAATTTTACTAAAGATCATTCAAAAGTGATTGCAGCAGTATATAGACAGGGAACTGCTAGAAAATCAAGCCAGATTCGGAAGAGGACATGGAACCAGGGACATCAGATGGATATTAGCCAAAAGCTCTTTGTTCTGTATTCTTAACAGTATCCCAGTGGAGTGTTGCCTTGGGTTTTATATTAATCAACCAGCAATGATGTAACAAAGATCACAAGCCAGAAAACTTCAACAACAGACATTTATTTTCTCACACTTTTGAAAGCTCCATGTCCACATAAGTTCAGCACACATTCCCAAACTTGCCAAATCCTCCATGACAGCCTCTATCTGAACGAAACCATTGTTGAATGTGCCTCAGGGCTGATGCTTAGGGTGTCCTTGAAGACTGAGCTCTGCTGCCAGATTTGATGAGGGCATCATCCTAGCTCAGCCTAACTTCTTAGCTGTGTGACTCTGGGCAACCACTTAATTCCTCTGTGCTTTAGTTCCCTTACCTCTAACAGATTTGACAATAATATTGCATATCTCAAAGTGCTGTGAGGATTAAATGAGTTAAGGCATATAAAATGCTTAGAACAGGCCTGAGTATACAGGAGGCATTCAATATGTCTTAGCTTTCATTGATGTCATACTGTCATAAATTTAGGTGCCACGGGGAACAAGGGAGTGGACAGTGTTCCCATAATAGATCCTCAAAAATATATGCTGAAAATGCATTATTTATTATAACATTCATTTACCATATTTTAATGTGCACTTACCAAACAACATTAAGTCTGGGGTTAGTTCAGTTGGTAGAATGCTGCTCTGGGCTCCCTGAGGCATGGGATTCAATCCCCAGCACTGCAAAAATGGGAGAAAAACCTAGCAATCCACTCCCAAAACAATCCAGCCTTGAAAACCCAATGAATAGCAGAGAAGCACTGACACAGTGCAAGCCATGGCACAGTATTCGGGAGGGTTTTGTTCTGTTGTACATAGGGTCACTATGAGTCGAACTCTACTCAGTGGCACCCAACAACATCAATGTTCACTCAGTTCTTAAAAAGAAATTTCACTTAATACATCAAAAAGGCAGTGTACATTTCATTTTATAAATGAGAAAACTGAAGATCAGACAGTTTAAGAAATTGGACCAAAGTTACACAACTCATGTACAGAGTTAAGTAAATCTGAATTTCTCTGCCTGTCTCTATCTCATTCTTTCTGTGTGTGTGTGTGTGTGTGTGTGTGTTTGTGTGTGTGTGTCCCTCCTTTTCTCCATCTTATTAACTTGTTTTATAATTTGCACTGTGAACTCAAAACTCTCAATCCTATCTTCATCCTACCCCCAGACAAAAGCCAGCCATCCCATCTCCTGTGGGCAAATGTGTTCTAATTTGGTTGGCTTTTCATTGTGTCGTTTAAGTCTGTGACGTGGAGGGTGCTGGAGACCAATGTGGCTGGAGCACCTTCACCACATCTGTGACAAGCACACAAACCAAAGACGTCCTCCAGTGTGGCTGGCAGCACCCGGTGCCCCCTAGCTCATTGGTGGGGCACCGAATGCCTGGACCTCTACTCCACACCAGAAGGCATGCAAATTTGCCCACAAGTGTAGAGTGACTAAACATTTTCAGATTTGCAACTATTCAGCTCTGCTGTTGTAGAACAAAAGTGGCCATGGATGAATATATTAGTTAAAGGCCATGACCACGTCTCAATAAATTGTTATTCACAAAAGCAGGCAGTGAACTTCATTCTACCCATTCCTGACACCTCCTTTTTCCACATTTCTGAATTCCATCTTTAGCACAGCCTACAAAGCTGGTGTGTTTATTATTATTTTTAATTGACACACAGTAATTATACATATTTATGGAGTACAATGTGATATTTGAACACATGCACGTAGTGAGTAATGATCATGTGGGGTAATTGGCATCTCTGTCCCTATATTAAGGCATGGAAATCGTCTCAGCACAGGGCCAACTTAAGTCCTGAGAATCTTTTGTTTTGTTGGGTCGAGGCCTGGGTTTCTTACTCCTTTCCCTGTTCATATACATCTGAATATCTGTGAGTTGTTTGTGTTACATCCAAATCCCTTTGATAGACAGTATGATCTGTCATTTTTACAGGCGCTTCCTCACAGGTGATGACAGTGATGTTATTATTTACTGTCACTTGTTAGTTTCACAAGTTCAGTACTTAAGAATCTTTTTATTTCTTTGTAAGTACCATAAGTGACAACTGAAACAGATCCATAGGATATGGAGACTGTCACTGTCACCTTTTAGCTTAGAGTTAAGAGCTTTGGAGGGAGAGGGTCCCATTTGATTTTCCGTAAATTAGACAGACTACTACTTACTTAGGGGCTGGGATTTAGCTCAGTTGGTAGAGCGCTGCACTGCAGTCTCTGAGGTCCCGAGTTCAATTCCCAGCACCGCAAAAATGGGAGAAGGACCTGGCAATCCACTCCCAAGGCAATCCCGAAACAGTCAGCCATTGAAAACCCTGTGAGGGTCGCTATGAGTCGGATACCAACTCGACGGCACCTAACAACAACAACAACTACTTACTTAATGGAGCTGTTGTGAGAACCAATGAAAAGATGCTGATCAAGCATTTACTATAGCGTGTAGAATGTGGTACATGCTCACCCCTCACATCAATTATTACTTGCTTGGATTTCTTCTCTGGTCTCTCATGTTCTTCCCCACAGGGCCAGGCAGGTGTCTCAACCCCCACTTTGGGATGTTAACCCAGCTTGGGGTCTCTCAGCCTGAGCCCTATTGATGCTTTGGGCCAGATGTTCTGCAGTAGAGGGTTGTTGAGTGCATTTGGGGAGGCTAAGGAGTATCTCTGGGCTGGGATTTAGCTCAGTTGGTAGAGCGCTGCGCTGCAGTCTCTGAGGTCCCAAGTTCAATTCCCAGCACCACAAAAATGGGAGAAGGGCCTGGCAATCCACTCCCAAGGCAATCCCAAAACAGTTAGCCATTGAAAACCCTATGAGGGTTGCTATGAGTCGGATACCAACTCGATGGCACCTAGCAACAACAACAACAACAACAAGGAGTATCTCTGGCCTCTCTCTACTTGATGCCAGTAGTGTCCTCTCAGTTGTGAAAACAAAATACATATCCAGTCCTTTCTATCCATCCTGGGTCTTGCAGGTGCCTGTAGTTGGGCGTGAGCCTAGTTCACAGTGAATCCTTTCTCCCACGGCTACCTCTCCACACACTGGCAATTGAGGTGGGATGCCTGGTCTCTGCTTCCTGACCCAGGATGAGATCAGGAGTGAAGACCCAAACCAAGACAAGCCCATCACATTTAGCTCTTTTTTTTTAATTGGAAAATTGTAATATAAACCTTAATGTGATTCATTCTGACATGCTTTCATTGTGACATCTGCATATATGCATTTTGTTGTACATTATTCATATCGGTTCCCCCTTACCCTCTTGTACACTTCCTCCCCCCATCACACTGCCCATCAAAGGCTTCTCTTCCATTTACTTGTCTTTTTATGGTAATATTTGAGAGTGTAGTTATTAGACGTTGTAGAGTTGGGATCAACTCATACAGACCCTCATAGGTTTTTCAATGGCTGATTATTTTGGAGTTATTTTGGGAGTAGCCTACCACGTCCTTCTCCTTTTCTTTTTTTTTTTTTTTTTTTTTTTTTTTTTTTTTTTTTTTTTTTTTTTTTTTTTTTTTTTTTTTTTTTTTTTTTTGTGGTGCTGGGATCAAATCCAAGATCTCAGAAGCACAGAGCAGCACTCCACTAACTGAGCTAAACCCCAGCCCAGTAGGAAGTTAAAAGTGAGAGCCAACTGTTCTGGTTTAGCAGGATTCTCCCCGCAAAGAGAGGATTGCTTCGGACTGAGGGAAGGTGCCTTTAACTGTCTTCTGCTCCTGAAACAAACGGCACCCATGTGCAGAAACAGCCACTTAGAGAAGCAGACCAGATGCCCCTAGGGCCCTGTGCAAGATTTCTGAGTATTTCCACTTCCAAGTCTCATGCCCTATAGAGGCTCAGTGGTCATTCTGTCTTGGGTTTGGTGAGCTATTCCAGAATGCCCCCCCACCACACACTCATCCTCTATAACCTGCCACACTTTCTTTTTCTTTGAATTCAATTGAGTAGCTTACTCTTTGCTGCAAATAAAGGTATTTTAACTAAGATGCTCTTTAGAGGAACCCAAAGGCTGTAGAAGAACAGGAAATAATCAGTCTTTCCTCCCCTCTTAAACTTGGAATTATGTCAGTTAAAGTCCATTAAGGGGAAAAAACACTCTAGCAACTTCAAATAGAAAATTGAATGCATTAACTGGTTGTAGACATGATGAAAGTGAAAAACCCAAGGAGAAAGCAATACGAAAATACCTATTACCTACTTTGCTGTTCAGAAAGTGAGGAGTCTCAATCCTTTCCTCTGCTTGTGTCTGTGCCTTTTGTATGGTTTCATCATAGGCAAAGTGTACCTTTCACTCTGGTTTGGGATTGGCCATTTGAAGTGCTTTGGCCAATGAGGTGTGGGTAGATGGAAAATTTTACCAAGGTTAAGCATAGGTCCTAAAGGACCTCACAAGCTCACAAGACCTCACAAGATCTGATGTGTAAAAAGCTTAAATGTAGACAATCTAGTTTAGAAGGAAAAGCTAAGCAATCTGAAAATCAAATACCTTTCTTAGAGCATTAGAGAAATGGATGCTTCTGGGGAAACTGCCAATCCAATATTCAGAGACCCAGGTAAAGGCAGAGCCATAGCAAACATGAGCATCCCTGGAGCAGAAGCTGGTAGAGGCATAAATGGGAAGGTAATCTGGAGAGCAAGAAGCTCCTGAGCGCAGCAGTCCTGGGGAGCCCCCCATACTTCTGTGGCTTTGCCTCTGAGAATCTCACCAGCTTCTCAAGGTTGAGGATCAAGCTAAAGTCAACCTAATGGAGAAGGGACAATTTGGGGAATGCAAAAGAAGGAGGGAGAGATCTAGCAAAAGGAGGAAATCCTGGGAGAGGAGAGCGGGGAGTGGACGAATAAGGAGGAATGAGGAATGGGGAAGGGGATGACCTCAGGGTGAACAGTCCAACTTTAATAGTCCTGGAAATAATTATAATAACACCAATAATACCAAAGAATGGTATTAATATAGATGGGCTAGAAAATTCGTGTAATAGTACTGACAATGTAAAAAGAAAGTTCACTACAGAAAAAATTTCCATCTTAAACATAATTGGAACCCAAGGATATATAGAAAATATTACCATAAAAAGACAAGCAAATGGAAGAGAAATCTTTGGTTGGGGGTGGGATGGAGGGAGAAAGGGCACAAGAGGGTAAGGGGGAACTTAGTGTAATGTACAACAACATGCATATATGGAAATATCACAATGAAAAACATGTCAGAATGAGTCACATTAAGGTGTACATTAAAAATTTTCATTAATAAAAAGGAAAGAAAGAACCCCTCATGGTCTGGTCATCTAGTGTGGAGGAGAAACTATTGTGAAATATGTCAAGAGCACTTTCCATAGCAAAGCCCACTCTGGGAGTAAAACTCTGCCAGAGGCCATCTGCCTGGGCAGGGCCTCTCTACAGGTCCCCCCAGCACTCTAGTCTCAGCTGAGGGCAGAAGCATGTTCCACAGAGGTCCAGAAATAAATTAAGAACATTGCAGCCCAGGAATGGAATACAAGGAATTAGAAAAAGCTGCACCAGAGCTGTGAAGTACACAGCTCCAATACCCATGACCTCTAAAACACTGGGATATAATAAAAATATTATGTGATCCTCTTCTCTCCCTTCACCGGACCACAGCACCAACAGGGATCAAGTATCATAAAGTAGATTACAGCTGAAGGAGCGACAAGACAGGGATTCTGTCCATGGAATTTTGCTCAAATGTCTCTTTCTCTAGAGTCTATGCTAACCATCCTACCGAAAACTTTAATCCACGTTTCTTGGTTACTCTCCCTCACCCACACATTCTTTATCTTCCTTATATGCTATCTTCCTCCTAATACTTTCAACTTTTAACATATTAAAAAGTTTACTTATTTACTCCACTTCTTGTGGCTTGTTGTTGTTGTTAGGTACTGTTGAGTCAGTGTCCAACTCATAGTGATCCTAGGTATACCAGACAAAACACTATTGTCCTGCTTCTCTGCTATTCATAGGGTTTTTAATGGCTGATTGTTTTGGGGAGTGGGCTGCCAGTTCCTTCTCCCAAGCCTACAGTGCCTGGTATTCCCAGGCAGTCTCCCATCCAAGGACGACCAGGCCCGACCCTGCTTAGCTTCCAAGGTCTGATAGGATCAGACACCACAGTGGTATGGCTGCAGGCTGTGGCTCATTAGCCATCCCCAACTCAACGTAAACTCCATTCAGGCAAAGATTTTTGTCTGCTTTCTTTGATGATCTCCAAGGACAATTCCTGGCTCAATAAACATTTGTTGAATGAAGGAAGAAGATCCTAACAATATCTCCAGACTTCTCCCACTGTTTAAGGCTCCTGCTCTGACATGAACTGTGTTCTGAGCATGTATCTTGTACCACAGAACAAGAGTCAGAAAATGCCAGGCCAGGGGCCAAAGCTGGATCACTGGCTATTTCTGTAATAAAGTCTTACTGGAACCCATCCATACCCATTTGTCTACTTCCTGTCTGTAACTACTTTAAGTCATGAAGACAGGGTTGAAGAGATGCAAGAGAAATCCCATGCCTCCAAAGCCTAAACTATTTACTATGTGGCCCTTTACAGAAACAAATTCTACCTCCAGTATAGACCATAACATTTGATTCCTTATTTATAAACACATCGACCAACAAAAAGCTAAATAGAGATTTCAAATCTGTCTCTCCTTCTTTCTGCTAGGCCACCTATCCTGATGGCTTCAGAAGTTACAAGTCAGAGTTCAATTGTCATATATGTTCTTACCATTGTCTTTCTATTCTGTCTTATAGAGAAAAGGAAAAATACTTTTGTAGAAATTCTTTGGATAAGTGCATAAGAAATAAAGGGAAAAGGCAAAAGAAGAGAGAAAAATAATTAAGGAATATGAAGGAGATCTTTTTATGTCTGATTAGATAATTGACATATTTTAGGTGAAGAAAATAGAACAAAAAATTAAAAATATCTAAGTCAACAATTGACATCTTTGTGTCTGTGTCCCCTTGATAAAGAACTGGAGATCTAGATTTTGTTAGTAGGTGTGGGTTTTTAGGCTCTTCTTCTTTTTTTTTTTTTTTGTTTGTTTGTTTGTTTTTACTACCACAGTCTAAAATAAAACTTTTCCTAACTTATTCCAGCTTCTGCAGGCTGGCATTTGGATTCAAAGGCCCAGAATCTTTTCACGATTCATAAAATATTCTGGAAGCTGAGGAAACCCATAAGCAAACACAAAAGCACAATTAGATAGACTGATAAGCACTACCTCCAAGGAATGCTTATAACACCTCCTGGAGCTCTCAAATGCTTGACATTTCATTATCCATTGTGCAAGGCAAGGTTATAACTCAGCTACTCTAATTCCTACTAACTGAAACTTTAGGTCACAAAATGTTTCCACATAAGTGCACCAGCCTTTCACTGTTAGAAAAGAGATTATACATTGTTTTCCCACTCTTGATTTTTACATAAAATAGATTTTGATTGGTCTGGACCATTTTTGCTTACAGCTTGACTGTCAACAATAAATGATGCATGTAAGATAACATTGCAGAAATTTAAATAAAGCCAGGGCTTAAAGTGGACTAATTTTTATGGCTTCCTACCCATAAAACGGCCTCATTTTTAGCAATTTTCTGCTTATGGAAACCCCTTTTTAAAAATCAACTTGACTTTGAAGCAGAACACATACAGTGGCTTTTTTCATTACAATAGCACTGAGTTTCTAAATGTTGACTGGTATTTTAGAAGTCTTGTCTTTTTTTGTTGCTTCACCTGCTGATGAAAGCAAATCTATTGCAAATTACCCATGTGAAATTCCTTATTACCCTCTGTTACCTAAGTCCTAGAAATAAAGAAAGAGCATTTGCACATGTGAAAATCATAGATGCTATATAAATGGGTGTTTGTTGGATAGCCATAGCCCATAAGGGTCTGAATATCTGTAAATATCCATTAGGGTTCATCCTTTTATTTGGTCATGACCTTGAATCACTGTTGCTCTAGGACCCTACCTGGCATCAGCTCTTCCTTAACCTTAAGTCAATAAAACAGCAACAATAACACCATTTTCTCTTTTTTTGGCACATGGCATTGGAAAAACAGAGAGGCAGGAGGCCACTGCCCAGGACTTATTCCTGCTGCTAATAGACATCTTGTCATTGGCAATCCTTATCCTTTCTGGGCTATAGTTTGTTCACCTGTTAAATGAAAGGTCTGCATTAGATAACCTCAGAGGCCCCTTAAAGGACAGCATTCCACAACTGTAAAAAAAAAAATTATGATTAACTGGCTAGCAGCTGACATTCCCCAAATTTTATGTTTATACAAGGAGCAGAGATGCCAAGCCAATGGTCTCCGTGGCCTCTGAAGAAAGCACAGTTAAGCATTTTTTAATTTTGTAGTTTTATCAAGATGTTTCCACATAGTCATTCCAAAAGTATCCATATTCTCTGCAAAATCAATAAATGGACAAATAAAAGAAACAAATGTTCTCAGAACAACCTACAAAAGGAACTGAAAGCAAATGGAAAACAGAGTTGTGATTAACATTTGTGTGTAGGATATCCCCACCTATGCAGCTGATAGAAAATATTACCATCACAGTGGGTTGGGATGGCAATAGGATCAGAAAATGACCAACTTCTTTCCCAAGAAGGCATTCAATCATATATCCACTCATTTCCGTGCATATCCATTCACTAATTTTTACCATACTGTGTGCCAACCACTCTTCCAGACCCTGGGGACAAATAACCCAAGCAAGACCTGAGAATGAGTGGAGGTATATTAAAATGGATCCAGGTGAACCTATGAATAAATAATAAGCAATTATGTTTCAGGGAGTGATGGTGTTGTGAAGAAAATAAAATATGGAATGTGGTAAAGAAGTGGGTGGTTAACAAGAAACATAACAGGGCGGGCAGGAGATTTAGTGGTTAGGGAGGAGGTGATCATTTAAGGACTAGGAAAGAAAAATTCCAGGTAAATGGAGGAACAAATGCTATAACACTAAGGTAGGAGAGTGCTTACAGTTTCCAAGGCAAAGCAAAGAGGCTTGGCAATTTGAGTCTAGTGGGCATATAGAGGTATTTGAAGTGCAACCAGGGAAAAGCCAGGCCCAGATTACATAGGAACTTTCATGCAATTCTCAAATATTTGGATTTTTAATTTCCAAAGTTTATTCTGTTAGCTATGATTCAATTATACACTGTAGCATCTATAAAGTAAGTAGTATCATAGATGTAATTAGAAATTATCTCTGAAGATACTTATAATAACAGCTTCTATTTAATAAAGTATGCTAGGTATTGTGAAGATGGCATTCATGTATTAATTCAAGTACTTTTTACACAGCCCATGAGTAATTAGCACCAAATGCCTTTTACAGATAAGGAACCTGAAGCTTAGAAGGTTTTTATATGACTTGTCAAAACTTATATCAGTAGAAAGTGGAAGATGAGGACTAGAACCCAGGTTTCTGATTCCAAAACCCAGTTTAACTTCATTTTAACTATTTTGTAGCAATGAGGATCTGGAAGGGAATGTTTGGCGAGAATGAAAGTTCTATGCAGGAACATCCTCATTGTGATGAAGCTTACAGAGGTGCCTTTCACATGACCTGCACTAGAAAAGTATTAATCATATAAAACTAAAATTTGCCAGTTTGCAGGTGTTAATGCACTTGAAAGGGAAGGAAAAATAATAGATAGCATGTTACACTTTTTTTCTGAATATTATCTTCATTTTCCTCTCCAGAAATTGCTCATCTTCTCCCTTCTAAAGACCTTTTCCCTGCTCATTTGATCATTGGTTCCTGTGGCTCCCATGATGAATATTTTTCTTCTCCAACTCTTCCATTTTCCTTTCCCACTGGCCAGTCCTCCCCTCAACACCTTTTTCCTCTGGACACTTGTTAGTTGACTCGCTCTAATTACAGCAACCACATGCCCACTCTTAATGGAATCTATGTCCCCTTTTATTGCATCAGGATCTAAGGATGAAAAGAGCGCCACTTTGACTGGGAGTTAACCATGTCCCCTTCACTGTGGTGCAACTTAGCCCAGACAGGTGAAACTTATGCTCTTGCCCTTAATACCAGAAGATGGCTGGATAGAAGCAGAACCAGTTGTTGGGACAAGAGTAAGAAGCAAAAATGTTGGCTACATGCTGAAAGGGCAAAGGTCAAGAGGAATTATCAGAGACCAGG
>VMDO01006507.1:40250-99846 GCA_007922755.1 Pedetes capensis
AAAAAAAAAAAAAAAAAAAAAAAAAAAAAAAAAAAAAAAAAAAAAAAAAAAAAAAAAAAAAAAAAAAAAAAAAAAAAAAAAAAAAAAAAAAAAAAAAAGAAGAAGAAGAAGAAGAAGAAAAAAAAGAAAGAAAAGAAAAAGAAAAAAAAAGGAACTTGGTAAAGCCAAGGGTCATGGACAGGCAGGCAAGTCTGAGGCCAGAACAGTATGTCTGCACAAAACAAGGTTAGCAGGCAATTGGCAGAGTGTTCTCCAACATTGGTTATGTGCATACATTTCTTTCCTAAACAAGAACTACAAGTAGTGGGTGATAAGTGATAGGAGCAGGATGTCAAGAAAAGGACAGACATGGTTCCTCTGATAAGAGGAATTCCCCAGGGATTCTGTACACCACATAAACTAGGGGAAACAGCAAATGTCTTCAAAGAAACTTCTATATTTTCCCATATTGTCTCATCAATTTCATTCTATCCAATAGGGTGATTTGAATCAGACTGGGATATTTGATGACACCAAGTTCTTCTTTTTCTAGGTTTGATCACTAGATGATAACATTGAAATATTATTATTATTAGCAAATCTAAATTTAATTTCCTTTACACTTAACTTTCAGGTGATTTTCAATGTTTTCCTTGATTAGGCCCTAAATTTCTCCTTCAGGCTCATTGGAGGCTACACCCAGGCACCCAAAGCTTTGTGTTGATTGCCTATACAATTTTACGGGTTCGTGGCCTGGGTCCATAGATCCAGACATCCAGGGATTGGCTTCATGGGATCCATGAATCTCAGCAACTTCTTGCAAATTAAATGCAAGTTTTTAATAGCATTTTTGGGTCTATGACTCAAAAAAAAAAAAACTAAACTAAAAGCAACTACACAGTCCCTCAGCCTCATTTACTTGCTTTCCTATAACCCTCTTTAGGGTTATATCATTTAATGTTATTCTTTAATGACTAACTGATGTCTTCTATTCTTTAAAGAAGTTCTAGATTACCTAGGTCAAAATCAAATAGTTCTTTCTGTTTCTTTTGTTCAATTTTCATCATGGTGTGTAAGAACCTCCAACAACACATTTCAACTTGCCTCATGAAAAGGTCAATAGTTAAATGCCCATGTATCCTAATGAATTGAAATCTCTTTAGGGAGAAGGATTCCTATCTCATTTTCCTTCATGTATCCTAGCTGTAGCAGTATTTTATAAACAATAAATACACAAAATAAAAGTTTTTGTGTTGAACTGAACAGGATGCTATTTTTATTAGATTTAAGAGATTCTGGAAGGAGTCTGCCTGCATCTCAGTGCAATCATATACTTCTCATTTCTTTCTGTGCCTCACCACTTACCTTACATTTCATTTCCCTGACTGTAAAATGGCCTCCACCCTGCCTAAGCAGCCCTGTTCCATAAACCCACAGCATTCATTCCGGCAGGGCACTGGCTCTGCTTCTAGCCCTACCCACAGTTCTTCATCCACCAGTTCCCCATGGTTCTGTGTGAATTTCAGTTTCATGTCAGCCTCTCAACATTCACTCAATAAAGGTGTATGGACGGGGACTATTATGTACAAGCCCAAACTTAGTATTGAGGATCAAAGGGTGAGAAAAATAGACAATGACTTGGGACACCATCTGTAGTTTGCCTGCAGAATTTATAGATGCTGAATGGAGCTCAGATGCTACACCATGGGTCAGGTTACATTTTATGGTCATACTGATTTTGCATATCTACTGTTCGCTGGACACAGCAGAAAATTGTGGATTCTGACTCTTGCTGTCCTCTAAAATGCCCTGGAATGCTGTGTTGCTGTTTTCAGAATTTGATATTACAGACATGACAAAAGTTTGACGGTCATGGGGTTTTTGCTGTGTTTTTCCCCCTTTCTTTCTAGCTTTATTATTTTTGTATTGCTGACATCCATGGACCATCTTGTTCTAAAGTGAAAGAATTGCACATTAAGATGAGAGATGTCCCCTCTAAATATGGAATAGTTGCAAAGCAATCATAATAATGAAATGGATTGTGGGCGTAATGTGCCTGTGTTTTCTTATTATGGCGTATTTTGCTGTGATGTTCCTATATTGAATGTACCATTTATATGTATTAAAAATGATATAAGTGACCATTTAGAATTATTATCTTTCTCCTATGACAATATTAGGGACTGCTTTCCTATTGAAAAGGATACTATCATCTGTATGTTAAATTTTGAAATGGTTCATTTATTTTAATGCATAAATAATAGCAGGAAGTTTAATAAAGCACGTTCTTCATTTTTTCTTTCTCCTGCTTTTTCTTGGAAACATCTGAATTATCAGGTTGAATTTTCATTCTCTACCATCATCCAAAGATCTTACTTTAAGTCTTATCATCCTCACCTTTTCATTCTTTCCTATAAGCAACCTGTGCCTCAAAATAAATGAAACAAGTTTCACAAATGAAGAAACTCGGGCTCAGAGGTTAAATGATTAGCTGGCATTCTTACTGATAGTGTCAGGATGGCATTTAAACTCAAATTTTTATTTTAGATTTGATCCTCAGTGCTTTTTCCACCAGACTAAGTGATCTTATCAATAAAATTACTTGATTTCTTGAGGCACCTGGACCTATTATCAGGCTTGGGATGTGTTACAATAGAAAAGCACCATCCCCCCAAAAAGGAAAAGCCCAACATGGTTTTTTAAAATGAAATGTCAAATTTAGTTAGTCTGTTTATAAATACACTGAATCTCAATTATGAATTTTGAATAAATGAAAACTCTGTTCATGCAGATACAAAATACAGATATAGATAAGCCATTATTATTCAGAAAAAGTTTTGAAACACTTGAATTTAACTTTGCCTTGTATGCTTCTTTTATGACAAATTTACATTTGAAAGATAGTGTTATCTCTTGTTCTGCATATTTTATCCTCTATTGTTATTAATTACTAGCATTTAGATAAAACTTAAAGCTTAATAAGCATTTCCTCATACTTCTCCTGGAATTTTCTCCACCCATTTCTCTAGGGAGAAAATTGAGGCTCAGAAAAAGTGACACTTGTCCATAATCAGAAAATAAGTAGCTTAGTAGGAGCTGGAACTCAGTTTTGTCTCCAAATCACCTTTATTATATTTAAGTTAATTTTTGTTTTAGCCTAATCTGAATGAATTTGAAATGTATATATAGAAGTCTTATTTTTTCTTCATTCCAAAGAGTTTTATTTTTTCCTTTTTTAAAATCTCAGTAAATGTTAGTTTCTGATCCTATGAAACACACATACATATGTTCTGTATGTGTACATATGAAATATATAATAGATACGTATGTACTTATTTATGTGTGCTTATGAACTATATAATCTATAGCCATATCACCCTGGTGTCAGAACTCATCAGATCTCAGAAGCTAAGTGTTGGGCCTGGTTAGTCCTTTAGATGGGAGACTGCCTGGGAATACGGGGTGCTATAGGCTTGGGACAAGGACCTGGAAGCCTACTCCTGAAACAATCAGCCACTGAAAACTCTATGAATGGCAAAAAAAGCACTGACAATAGCGCTGGGCATAACACAGTATCAGATACTGTTTCATTCTGTTGTACATAGGGACATCATGAGTCAGATCCGACTTCAGAGCACCTAACAACAAAAACACATATTATATAATATACATTTTAATAATATCTGTCTATTTAAAGAGATCATTTTTGTGTCCATATTTCTATCTTTTATTTTATTTTCAACAAAGTTATCTCTGAATGCTCTACCCCAAAGTAATGTGTGGCATGACTGTGCCCACCTTGTAAAAGGCTAAGAACATAACAATGAGACTGTGAAAACACTACAGACCAGAGAGCTTATTCCAGTTAGCTTCCCCTTTGCCCAGACATTTAGAGCAGGTCCTAGCTTGGGTTGATATCTTGCATATGCTACAGGGGTGCCTGAGTATCTTTGGCTCTCCTTGGAAAATTAAAGTGAGACTTCTGGTGGGTAAATAAAATAATCCAGGGCTTATTTTGTCCAGCATGTTCTGGAAACTGAGTTAATTTTTTAGAGTGAGTCACTGGTTTTAAGAACTTAGCTTTGTCCAATAGAGGGGCCAGGGAGACAGACAACAATTAAGGTTTTGCAGTCAGATGACTTATAAGAAAGGCTTCAAGTCTAGTTAAACAAAAATGGACTTAGGATCTGGGTCTATTTGAAATGATTGCCTTCACAATAGCTATATGAAAATGTTGCTGAGGTCATATAGTGTTATGAGTTGCTTTTTCTTAGTATTTCTCTTTTGAAGTCAAACTCATTCCTATCCATTAGATACCAATTTTTTTCTTTAATTGTTGTTTGTTTCATTTTGTTTGATTTTCAAGATGTTTTGAAGTACCAAGGAGTTGAACATGCTAGGCAAGTGCTCCACCACTGAGCTTCACCTTCCGCCCTGTTTTTGTTTTTTATTTTGAAACAAGATCTTGGGAAGTTTCACAGGCTGCATCTAGCCTTGGATTTATGATCCTCCTGCCTTAGCTTCCTAGTTGCTGGGATTACATGTGTGCATCAAACATTAATTAGTAAGAAAAAAACATCATCTTGTTTTCTATGTAGATTCATACTAAATATGGGCACTTTCATGGGGGCACTGCTAAAGAGTTGTGGTTTTGTATCACATCTTTATGCAGTCAATGTATTTAATTTGTCAATCTGCACATTTATTTGGAAATTTAAAGTTATAAGATGCCTACTGATTTATGTCTTTTCCTAAAATCATGTATTTCCTAAGGTGGTTGTAAGAAGTCATTAGTCTTGATCCCAATTACTAGTTTTCTTCATTTGCAGTATTTCAGGGGTCATTAGGAGAATATATCATGTAAGACAAAAAATTTGCTGCCAAATCTGTCAAAAATAATCTTGTTTCACTGGTGTCATTCTATTTATTCAACAAAGAGAAATATATCACCTCCTATGTGCCAAGTACTCCACAAAGTCCTGGTGATTCCATGGTGAATGACCAAGATGAGGTTGCTTTGCCATTCATGGGCTTCTAGTTTAGCAAAGAAGACCAACATGAAAAAATGAAGACTACCAAAAGGAGAATGTCAAAAATAAAGAAAAAACATGCCATAGGGATAGACCATTCACAAAGGAGCTGAGGGGTATAGGCTGGAGAAGACTCCATTTCACCCTGTTTGGGATAGAGTTATGGTGCAGAAAAGGAATGTTGTTATTTTTAGGTGACATCAATACAGATCCAACTCATAACAACCCTATGTACAACAAACAAACCACCCTCCAACACTGTGCCATCCCTGGCACTATGTCAGTGCTTCTCTGCTATTCATAGAGTTTTTGATATTTGATTGATTTGGGATGGCTTGCAGATTGGGCTGCCAGGTGCTTCTCCCATTGTTGCAGCACTGAGGATTACAACCAGGACCTCAGAGCAATCAGAGCAGAATTCTACCACATGAGGTAAACCCCAGCTCACAAAAGAGATATAAATGGGAGAAAATTAGAAGCTAAGAGTTAGACTGAGAGAGAACTAGAGAAAATGGAAGAATGGTATAGCCAAAGAAAACATAGGCAAATGGAGAATGAAGCTGTGTGTCCAAGGACTAAAAGAAGCATGACACAGGAAAGGTGGAGTGACAGTGAGTAGGAGGTAATGGATAGGGGAGGACAGAACAGTCAAGCCCTTGTTTGGGTCTCCTAAGAAATGCCTCTTCCTCCTCTATGTGACAGCTCTCTGATTTGTCTTTGTGAAACCAATTCTCTCCCAGTATTGAAACACATGGTTTCAGAGGGCTTGATCCCATCTCCTGGTGCTGGCATGCGGGGGTTGGAGGCATGTTCACAGATGACAGGTCAGAAATGAGCAAGCCATCCCAAGCCATGCCATTGGGAATCATCCCAAGAATTTTTGCTGGAACTATTAAGTATGAGTTTGAATATTTTACTAGGCTGTTAAACTGATGGAATACACACTTAGACTTACTGGTTACCACTCTTGATATCACCTAGGAAAGCTTACTGAAGAATAAATTTATTACCAATTTTATTACCAGGTATTTTATTTGTTTTAAAGCTATAGTGAATGGGATTATTCTCCTGCTTTTTTCTCCTCATGGTTGTTGTTAGTATAAGAAAAGTTACTGATTTTTATACATTTATTTTGTGTCTTTTGCTACTTTGTGTATTTTGCTACTTTGCTGAAAGTGTTTGTCAGTTCTAAGAGTTTTCTTGTGGAATCTTTTAGGTCTTTTAAGTATATGATCATATCATCTGCAAATAGGGATAATTTGATTTCTCCCCACCCTATTTGGGTCCCTTTTACTTCTTTCTCTTGTCTGATCCCTGTGACTAATATTTCAATTAATACACTGAATAGCAGTGGAGACAGTGGACACCCATGTCTTGTTCTTGATTTTAAGGGAAATGCTTTTAGGTTTTCCTCATTTAGTATGATGTTAGTGGTGGGTTTTCATATAATACCTCTATTATGTTGAAATGTGTTCCTTCAATTCCTTCTTTTTTCAAGGTTTTTATCATAAAAGGATGTTGAACATTATCAAATGCCTTTTCTGCATCTATTGATAGGATAATGTGACTTCTATTTCTGAGTCTATTTATATGCTGTATTACATTTATTGTCTTGCATATGTTGAACCAGACTTTCATCCCTGGATTGAAATCTACTTGATCGTAGTGTATAATCTTTTTAATGTGTTGTTTAAGTCAATTTGCAAGCTTTTTATTATGGAATTGCATGTAAATTCATTAGGAATATTGGTCTGTACTGTCCCTTGTTCATTGTATACTTATCTGTCTTGATATAAGGGTAATAATCTAGCTTTGTCCAGTCAAGTCTGACTCATAGTGACTCTCATAGAGCTTTCATTGGCTGATTGATGAGTGTGGTAGTATTTCTTCAGTTTGTATTTTGTGGAATAATTTGAGGAACATTGATGTTAATTCTTCTTCCAAAGTCTTGTGGGCTGGGTTTTAGGTCAGTTGGTAGAGTGCTGCTCTGTGTTCTCTGAGGCTCTGAGTTTAATCACCAGGACCACTAAAATGGGAGAAGGATCTGGCAGCCTATTCCTGAAACAATCTTGAAATAGCCATTGAAAACCCTATGAATAGCAGAGTAAATCTGACATAGTTCCCCACATGGCACAATGTTTAAGTGTTTCTCGTTCTGTTGAAAATAAGGTTATTGTGAGTTGGACTCAATTCCACAGCACCTAACAAAAACAACAAAGGTCTTGTAGAATTCATGAGTGAATCCGTCCATTCCTGAGCTCTTCTTTGTTGGAAGATTCTTTATTACTGCTTCAATTTCACTGCTCATTATACAATTGCATAAAATTTTTATATCCTCTTTACTTAATTTTGACAGGTCATATGTAGTTAGAAAGTTATCCATCTTTGTGGGTTGCGCGCCTCCTGGTCTGGCCCGGATGTTCAGCCAGGTGCCGCCGCCACACACAGATACTAAACACAGGTGAGGGGCAAGGACTCCTGCAGCCCTTGGGATGCCAGCAGAGATGGGAGAAAGGAAAAGCCTTGGGCACTTTTGCCTTGTGGGGAAAAACATGGCTCTTTATTTCTCTGCCCATATCAGGGTGGAGACAAAAGTTACTTTCATTTTCCCTAAATTTCTAATTTACAAACCAGATATTCAATAGCCCTTTTCCCAGTTTGGGGTTTTTCGCCAATTTCCTCCCAATTTCTCCCTACACATCTTGTCTAAGTTTTCCGGTTCTTTGGAGTATAATTTTTCAAAGTATTATCTAATGATTCTCTGGATTTTCTGGGTATCTGTTGTAGTTTTCCCTTTTACATCTCTAATTTTCTTAATTTAAGTCTTCTTTCTAGCTCACCTTTGGTAGTTTGGCTAAGGTTTTTTTGATCTTGTTTATCTGTTCAAAGAACCAACTCTTTATTTCATCATTCTTCTTATTGTTCTTTTAGTCTCTATGTCTTTCATTTCTAGTTTGATATTTATTTCTTTCCATCTGCTGGTTTGTAATTGTGTTTGTTCTTTTTGTCCTAAGATATTGAAGTGCATTGCTAAATTCTGAGTTTGAGCCCACTCTAAATTTTTAATCTAAGTACTCATTACTATATAATTCCCTCTTAGATCTGCCTTTGCCATATCCCAAAGGTTCTAGTAAGTTGTGTTTTCATGTTCATTTGATTTTAAGAATTTTTTAATTTCCTCTCTGATTTCTTCAAGTACCCATTGGTCATTCAAGAGTATAGTATACTTTCTCTATGTACTTGTATAGTTTCTGGAATTTCTCTTGCTGTTCATTTCTAGTTTTATTCCATTATGGTCTGATAAGATACATGAAATTATTTCAACTACTCTGTATTTTTTAATACTTGACTTGTGGACAAAAATGTGATCTATTTTAAAGAAAGTTATAGAGGCTGCTGAGAAGTTTTTGTATTCTGTAGCTTCTGGGTGGAATATCCTCTCTACGTCTGTTAAGTCGACATGATCTATTGTGGAGTTTAACTCTGAAGGTTTTTTGTTGAATTTTGTCTACATTGTTCTGCCTATTGATGAAAGTATGGTATTGAAGTCATCCATTATTATTGTATCTGAACCTATCAATCCTTTTAAGTCCAGTAGTATTTTTAGTGAAGTTGTGTTCACTGATGTTCAGTGCATAAGTACTTAAAATCCTTATACCTTCTTGGTCAATTAATTGTTCCATTCATCAATATGTAGTGACTTTCTTTGTTGCTTGAGACTAGCTTTAACTTGAAGTCTACTTTGTCTGACACAAGGATAGCTACTCCTCCTTTTATTTGGCTTTTTTTGCTTAGTATGTCAATTTCCATCATCTCATTTTCAATCTATGGGTGTCCTTTGCAATGAGATATGTTTCTTACAGACAAAAAATGTTAAATTTTGTTTTCTAATCCAATCAACTAATCTATGTCTCTTAGTTAGAGGCTTAGGACCATTTATATTTATAGTCATTATTGAGAGAGGTTTTCTGATTGTTGGGTTGAGTGCTTTCCTGGTTGGTTCATATACTATTTATCATTTTCTTTCTCTGTTATTTATATTCCATGCTTGCTGGTTTTTACAGTTAGACATGATTGTTTCTTATTTCTCTTTAGTTTATCTGTTCCTCCCATAAAGTTATTCTTTCCTTGCATTTGTGGTAAACACTGTCTTTTTTTCTCCAGTATGTGCAGGATTCCTTTAAGTATCCTGCAGTGCTGGCATGGAGGTGCCATGTTGGTTTAATGTGTGCTTGTCTTAGAATGTCTTTATTTCTCCATCAATTTTAAATGATAGCTTTTCTGAATAAAATAATCTTGGTTGGCAATTATTTATCTTCAGGGCTTTAAATACATCTTTCTATCCTTTCCTAGAAATTAGAGTTTATGCTGAGAGGTCTGAAGTAGTTCTGATGGGTTTTCCTTTGAAGAAAATTAATGTCCTTCTCTTGCACTTTTAATATTATTTCTTTGTTCTGTAATCTTGGCATTTTAATTATCATGTGTCATGGAGAGGTTCTTTTCTTGTCATGTGTGTTTGGTGTTCTAAATGCCTCTTGTGGTTGGATGTCCATTTCATTGCCATATTTTAGAAATTTTCTGGTATAATTTCACTGAATAAGATTCCTATGCATTTAATTTTTATCTCAGTTCCTTATTCTACCCCATAGATTCTTAGGTTTGGTATCCTGATCATGTCCCAGAGTTCTTGAAAATTGTGGTCATGTTCTTTTAATTTTCTTTTCTTTGTTGATATCTGAATATAGTATTTTCTCAACCATATCTTCCATTCTTAGCATTCTATCTTCTGTTTCATCTCATTTACTAGTGATGCTTTCCACTGTGTTTTTCTATTTAGTTTATTGGGTTCTTCACTTACAACATTTTTGTTTCTTTTCAAGATCTCAATTTCCTTACTGAATTTCTCATCCATTTTTCTGATTTTGTCTACTATGTTGCTGACTTTTTGATCTAGGTCCTATATTGATTTCCTTACTTCAATCATTTGCTTGTTTGTATCCTCTTTGAAGTCATTTATCATTTTTACAGGTAAACTTTTGAATTCCTTGTCTGACATTTCAACTGTTTCAATATCTTTGGATTCTGTGGTGAAATAATCACAGTCTTTTGGAGGAGATGTGTTGCTCTGCTTTTCATGTCTCGTGTGTCAGATTTGTGATTTGTACATCTGTAGGGTAGATGTCATTTCCTGTTTTATTTGGATGTCTTCTTGGTGAGCGGTTTTCTCTTGAGATTACAATCTCCATTGCTACCCCCAGAGAGGAAGATAAACCACTATACCAGATACAATGCCCAACCAAACCAGATGTAGAAACACACTTGAAATCACTTAATGCCACCTGCTGTACCATCAGTGCTTATAGAACAAAAAAAATGACAATATTAATATTGAATAAGCTATGAGATTACAAATACTTAGGGTGAAGGTATAAGTAGTGGTTGCCTGAAATAAGAAGAGGGGTAGAGAAAGGTGAAACAGGAGGATGCGTCAAGGGTGAAGTAAAATAAAGGAAAAAATGATCTAGAAAGAAAATAAATGTTAGGAAGAGGGAGAGAAAGGAGCTAAAGATAAGAAGAAATGATTGCATGATAAAGAAAAAGATATGTAAATAGAATTAGTTGAATGTAAGTAGATCAATAAGAAGTAGTAAGCTTAAAAGATTTAAAGTATAGTAAATAGAAAAAAAGAGATAGAGAAAAATGCTGGTAGGCCAAAAGAGATAGTAAAAGGACTAAAAAAGAAAAAAAGAGGAAAATTACTTTAGAAAAAAATGGAAATGAAGAAATGAAAATTAACAATTAAAAGATGTAAAATATTTAAAAAAGAAAAAAGAAAAAAGTAAAAAAAGAGACAGACACCAATTTGCTTCCCTGAAACTAGCATCTCAGGAGCTGAGGTAGGAAGGTCTTGAGACCAGGCCAGAGGCAGCCTGTGCAATTCAATGTGATTCTATCTCCAAGCAAAATAAGATAAAGGCTGGGGATACTGCACTTGGCAGAGCAATTACGTGAGAACAAGAAGAAAAACACAGATTAAAAAAAAGAAGGGAAAGTACTGGAGGAGCATCTTTCTGTGGCTTCTAATATGGAAGTCTGTTAGGTAGATACTGTAGTCAGTTGAGAATGGAGTTTTTTTATCTGAACATGGCTCAAAGTTGACAGTCTCTATAGTTCTCCTCAGGAGATGGAATCATCTCCTCTCCACAGTGGGTGGGGCTTGCATCTGAGCAACTTTCCTTAGCCTCTTGGTGGCTAAACCTCTATGCATGTTGGTGTCCCATCCCCCCCATCACTGCAACTGCCCACTTTAAAAGTGTAGTATATTGGGGCTGTAGCAGGTCACCCCCAGACTCTCTATGGGTGATAATTCTTTGTTTTCAGGCCCTCTGGGTAGCTCAGTCTCCACATTAGATTCCTTCTCAAGATAACCCCAGGTAAAAGCCCTGTGAGACCTGGAGCATTGGAAAGAGAGTCACTTTTCCATTGTTGCATCCCTCAGTCAGATAGAGTCACTGTCTCAGCAAATCCTCAGAAGAATTCAAGGGCTTCAAGGACTGTGACCTTGTCCTATGGGACTGCCACTCTGAAGGCCAAGATGTCTGGCTGACTTCTTAGAATGAGGGCTCCATTTCCCCTCTCCCATGGGAAGCCATATCTGGGGAAATGTCCTGATCAGTCATTCTTGCTGTTCAGCTCTGTTCTGCAACTTGGGACCATCTAACAGTCTCCTTTGTGGGTTCTGTCCTTCTCCAGATCTTCTTCCTATGGGAAAGACTCTGTTCATCCCTATTCTAACTCCTTTGCTTTTTTTCTGTTCCAAGCATTTTAATTTATCTTTTCATCTAATCCTAATCAGCAAATTATGAGGAATATTCCATTAATATCTCCATTTTGTAGGTTATAAAACTGAACCCCATAATTACTAAATAGCTTACCTAAGTTTATACACACAAAGAGAAATAGAGCTGGATACAAATTGTCTTTGATGTTGAAGTTTCATTTACGGACAGATGAGTAGTCTTTGGAAGGAGTAGTGTCTCCTGTAATTGACTTGTAATTATGAAAAAATACGCTAAAATATGGAATGACTAGTTTAGATAGAATCCTCAAATATGTGAAACTTTTTAATACATTTCACTTTTGGTTGACAGAAAGGCAAATAATTTAAAAACCAGTATTTATTAGAAAGCTTTGAAAGAAGGTCTGAAAACATTCTATTCTATGCCTTTTGGTCAGTATGAATCTGATCCCATATCTTTCATTTCTTCTTTTCAACTAGGACTCAATCATGATCCCAATATTAAGAATGATGATGTCTGGCTGGCCAAAATTACTTTATCAATTTCCTATTTGACTGTAATAAGTTATCACAAGTTTTGTGGCTTGAAACAACACAATTTTTATTATTTTGCTGTTCTAGAGCTTACATATCCAAAACAGGCTAAAGAAAAAAAAAAAAAACGGCAGAGCTATGTTCCTTCTGGAAGCTATAGAGGGGCATTCATTTTCTTGCCATTTCTAGGTTCCTGAGTCTGCCCACACTCCTTGTTCATGGCCCCCTATCATCTTCAAATCTGGCATCATAGATTCTTTATATGTTTCCTCTTTGACCTCTGTTTCCATCATCACATGTTTTCCTCTCAGACATTGACCTTCCTGTCTCTTTATTATAAAGTTTCTTGTGATCTGATTGAGCCTACTGTGATATTCCACAATAATCTCTCAATCTCAAAAGCTTTAAATTAATCATATCAGAAAACTCTCTTTTGCCATGTAGCATAACATATTCCCAGCTTTTGGTGACTAGGATGAATCATTGGGTATCTAGAAGTCTGCTTACCACAACTTACCACAATTATCAATGATGAATAATTTAAGTAATATTTCACTTGGCCAGAAAACTTGGCATTTCACTCAGGTTGATGATGAATCCAAACGAATGCAGTGCTGTTGGCTTATGGTCCCCACCATTAACCTGTGTACAAGGTAGACCAATAAATGGCAAAGAGAAACACAAAGTGGAGCAACGTGAGGCTGCACAGACTATTCAAATATGAGCTGAGTGAGGCAGGATTTGGGCAGCAATCCCCCTATGCAATTCAAGGTTCTGCTGGAAGTTGGATTAAGTGCCCTTTCAAGCCCCTCCCAATCCTTATATTTCCATGATTCCTGCTGCTGAATAGATCCTTAGCACTAAATTAAAGATTTTCTACCCTGTTGACCACTTAAACAACTTATAACAGTATATAGATTGGAGCTCAACACAAGACATTTAAGAATGAGATAGAATGGAGTCCATCAAACAGAAGTGAGTATTTTCAGCCTCTTAAATGAGTATGTTGAAACTCTTGGGCTATAAATATGTATTTAATATTTTGATTGCTATCATTTAAAAAAAGAATAGCATATAGTTGAACAATCCTTTGAGATACGGTGCAGGACGAGAAGAAGGCAAAGTTAAGCAGGAAATTATTATCCAAATCCTCAAATGAAAGACAGCTTAATGGCTAATCGCTTCAACCATATTTTCATGAAGGACAGAGAAATTTTCAATAACAGTGATTGAAACACACTACTCTGGTGAAAACTCACTGACTCCATATATCTTACTGTCCACATCCCATTTTCTCCCTTTTATAGAGGTGTCACTGCAGTTTAAACTGTTCCAGGGGTTATTTATTTTTGAAAAGATTTCTTTGGGCTATTTCTATATGCACTAATCCCTTAAGATCTTTCTGAAGTCCTTGGGAGAGAAATCCAAATTTTCAGTCCTCCGCAAAAGTCTGATTTAATATTATGATTTCCAAGTTATTTAAACATTGGCATATGTGAATCTGATTAGTTACAGCTGCTCAGAAGGAAACTTGGATAGCCTTTGGAAATGGGGTGCCAAGAAATAGTCCAGAGGGTCCTCTGCATCCTCTCTTAAGAGACATCAGTAAATATCCAACCTCACCAGAATCAGCTGACTTCCTTCACTGTGAACTCTGTTGACATAATGGAGCAGCTGTAGGGCCTGACCAGAAGGAGCATAGTTTCACCTAGAAGAGACAAAAGATGCAATGACTTTTGTACTGTGTTCCTTTTAACATTACCGTATATTATGCTCTTTGGCATTAAGACGATAATTACAGAGAAAGTCTCCTATAGGACTATAAATTAGGGGGCATGCTTCCTCTGTCTGGGCTTTTTGTGCTTTATTCACATCAAAAGGCAATTACTTTTTGTGCACACTTAATCCCACCAGTTTAATGGGGCATGTAAAATATGCCTTACAATTTGCCCTTTATTAATCTTAAGCTTGCTGAAAATGAGAGCTGGTTTAGATTCTTAAAAACAACAGCTTGCCCTTCAGTAACTTAACCTTTGTTTAATTTGGCTAAAATCAGAAGTTTCTTAGAATGGCATTCTTGGGAGGACCAAGTTATTCTCAAGGTAGATGTCCCTACTGAGAGCCAAGAAAGGGCTTGAGACTGAATGTCAGATGCTGGGTAGCACAGGGTTTCTTGAACCTGCTTCACTGATGCATGGAAGGGATTTGCTCCATATGTGGTGGGGATAGTGGGCAGGAGGCAGAGAGAAAATGCAGCTTCGAGAGTCTGCCCAGCCTGCGATTGGATACCAGACCTACCACTCGCTGATGGCCTAATGGTGTGACTTTACATAAACTAGCCTCTCATCCTCAGTACCTTCAACTGTACAACATAACAATGCCTTGCTCAGGTGGTGTGATGATGAGTTTTGTCAACTTGACTAGAATAAGAAATACCTAAGAAATTTATAAAGTACACTTCTGAGTGTGTCAATGGTAGAATTTCCAGAGACAATTAGATCATAAGGTCTTTGACTGATGAATGGATTCATCCCTTGATGGATCTGCAATATGATGGCAGTATTATAAGGTGGAAAGGTAGAAGGTAGAGCCTAGTTGAAAGAGTACATCACTGGAAGGATGGCTTCAGGGACTATCTCTTGCTCTGACTTCTTCCTGTAGCTCTTCTCTGCTTCTTACCCACCAAGAAGTGAAGAATAGCCTCTGCCACATGTCCCCACCACCATGATGTTTTGCCCAAGCATATGGAGCCATGCAACCACAGATGGAAACCTCTGAAACCATGAACCAAAATAAAGAATTTCACCGCTTAAGCTGTTTATGTTAGGCATTCTGTCATGGCCATGAGAAAAGTACCAACACAGGCAGCAAGGATGCTGACATCTAATACAGATAAAGTGGCTTTCACATGACATGCTCTTAGAGGGAAAGAGTAATAAGCATCAGACTATAGTTGTAGAAATCATATTCTTCCTACAATTAATGTAAACATAGCTATCTAGGACCCAGATAGCAGCACTTGGAGTCAGAAAGTCAGAAGGTGTATGAGCTAATGCTGCTTGAGGGGGATGAGGGTCAAAAGCAGGAAAATCAAGTTGGAACATCTCAGTCAGAGGATTAGCAAGTTCTAAACAAGACCATGGAAGCACCAGTCAGAAAGGGATGGGTGAGGCTCATGTAGAATGGATGGATGACAACCAAGTGAGAGTGGCCCTGGAGGCTAAGGAAAATGCAGAAGATGTATCCAAGGCTTATTCTTGTAGATGTTCCAGTTAAGCCATGTATTAATCAGTTCACATAGCCATAATGGAATACCACAACACTGAGTGGCTTAAATAAAATAAATTTATTTCTCATAGTCCTGGAAGACGAAAGTCCCAAATCAAGTACAAGTTTGCTATCTTCTGAGGCCTTGCCCCTTGGGTAGCAGATGGCTATCTTCTCACCATAGCCTCACATGGCCTTTCCTCTGGTCACTCAGAGAGCTCTGTTATCTCTCCTTCTTCTTCTTATAAGGACATCCTGTCAGGTGAGAGCCCCACCCTTATGACCTTTTTTGACTTTAATTATTTCCCTGAAAGTTCTATCTCCAAATCTCATCACATGAGAGGTTTAATACTTACAGGATGCCTTTGGGGGAACACAATTCAACCCACAGGAGACAGATTGATTCCTAATTTAGTATCATGTGTCACAGGGTGGCTTCAATTTCATTAATGGAAAACAAGAATGACTTTGAAATCCAAACAAATGATACAAAACAGTAGAATTTTAGTTACTATGTCAAGACTATGAGGAAAATATTTAAAGGATAGGCTTCCAACTTTTCTGGGCTTCCTCAGTTGGATAGTATATCTCAATTCTATCTATAAGTAAAGCCCTCTTTCCATGGCTTCTTGTTATTTCTGGTTGGCTCCTGGGTCCTGCTTATAGATTATAGTTCATTTCCTCTTGGGATCCCTGGCTTCTGTCAGTTGCCTTAACAAATCATAATGAAATCTTGAAACTAAATTTATAGATTTTGACCTTAAGACACTTAATTTTTTGCTGTTCCTTTCAATTGATTGATATCAAAATGTTGAATTTAAAAAGGGATGTCATTGGGATTTACTGACCATTTGAAAAGAAATCTTGCTGATTAGGATCATAAATATCAGCTTGTGTCCAAAGGAATCCTCAGAGTAGAGAGAACACTTGCTTGGGTATCTAATTGCCTAGATTCAATATGAACTCTCCCAGGAAAAATGCTCTCAGATATTGATCAATTCCTTTTGTCTCTCTAGACTTCAATTTTATCTACAGCCATACCACCCTGCTGGCCAATCTCATCTGATCTCAGAAGCTAAGCAGGGTCAGGCCTGATTAGTGCTTGGAAGGGAGACCACCTGGCAACAGCAGATGCTGTAGGCTTGGGAGAAGGACTCAACAATTCACTTCTGAAATAATCAGCTATCAAAAACCCTGTGAATAGCAGAGACACACTATTAGACAGTGTTGGGGAGTGTTTTTCTCTGTTGTACATAGCATCACTATGAGTCAGACCTGACTTGATGGCACCCAATACCAATGAAAGACCTCAATTCAAGCACATTAAAAGAAGAGGTGTAGATAGGACTAAGTTGGATATATATATATATATATATATATATATATATATATATATGTATGTATATGTATATGTTATGATAATATGGTCTCGTTATGTAAGATTTAAAGATACTTGCAAAATGTATGGAAGAAAGATGACAACAAAGAGCCTTGAGAATGACATGCCTTGGTCTAACATCCCATCTTCTTGCTTATAAAAAGACAATTTGGCAGAGCCAGTATAGTATTTGAGAGGATGGAATCACTACACAGATTGAAGAAAGACCAGATGGTAATTAGAATGTTTCCCTATTTCCCACTTTCAAGTGATTTTGTGCCAGGCATATCACTTTTAAGTGGTGATTTTATCTGACATAGCATAATTTACTCATTAGAGATGGGATTTTATTATACTTAAATATTTTTTTTCCAGTACTGGGGGTTGAACCCAGGGCCTTACACCTGGTGATCAACTGCTCCACAACTGAGCTGCAACCTCAGCCCCTTTTTTATTGTCTATATTGCAACAGGGTCTCACTAAATTGCACAGACTGCCTCTGACCTTGAACTTGCAATAGCCTCCCTCAACCTCCTGAGTCACTGGGATTACCAATGTGCACCACAGCATCTGGCACTTGGGTGTCTTCTAAGAGAAGGTTAACATTAAAGGATACTATGAAAGAAAACAGTGTTTTTATATGCAAATACCAGTATTGTTTCTCTGCCTTCCCAGCATCCCCTAGGAACTCTAATTCCCTTTTACAAGTTGGTGCCAATTGATGTGATAGGAAAGGATTTCTGTAACCTCATCCTTGCTCCAAGCAAGTAGGAAGATACTACAGGGAACGGCAGGGAATAAGACATTAGTGATAAAAATTAAAAGAGGATAAAGACAACAGGACAGAACACATTGGAGAAGGGCTGCCTGCAAATATAATGGTTAAACCCAACAGACTGCTTAGGGTGGCAAGCAACAGTGAACCAAACTCAAATTCATTTATGCCAAATAACAATGTATTAGCTCAAAGGAATTGAAGAATCCAAGTGTGTATCTTCAGGGATTGTTTGTGGTATGAAGCTCCAAGGAAAAGCTAACACATGTGCAGCTTCTATTTGACTTTTTAACTTTTCCTCTTTCAGAACATTTAGTAACATCTACAGAATATTGTCCAACAGTTTGGAAAATGAAGCTCTGTTACAGGTTGAACTGTGTTCCCCTTAAATTTATATGTTAAAGTCCTACCCTCCTGTACCACAGAATATGACTTTATTTGGAGAAAAACTTTTTTTTAATCGTACAGGGGGTTGAACCCAGGGCCTCACATTTGCACATTTTGCAAGTGCTGTACCACTGAGCTGCACTCCCTAGCCCATAGTCTTTCACTTTTTGAGACAGGCTCTCACTAAATTATGCAGACTGCCTGTGGTCTCCAACTCACAATACTCCTGACTCTGCCTTCTGAGTCGCTAGGATTGCAGGCATGTGCCACCACACCTGGCTAAGAAACTATTTTTGAAGTTTGTCATTGTTAGATGCCATCAAGTCAGGTCTGAATCATAAAATCCTATGTAAGATAGAATGAAACACTACCTCACATTATGCCATGCCTGGCACTATATTAGGGCTTCTGTGCTATTCGTAGGGTTTTCAATGGCTGATTGTATTGGGAGTGGTCTCCCAAGTATTTTTCCCATTTCTGTGGTGCTGGGGATGGAAATTAGGCCCTCAGAATAGGTGGAGCAAGTACTCTACCACCTGAGCTAAGCCCCCAGCCCAGTTAAAGTGAGGATATGAAGGTGGCCCTAAGCCAATATGACTGGAGCCCTTATATGAGGAAATTTATACATATACAAGCAGCAACTGAGGGAAGACCATGTGAAGACACAGGGAAAGGATGGCCATCTGAAAGCCAAGGAAAGAAACTCAGAAAAAGCCAATGCTGCCAACATCTAAAAATAGAACTTCACAACCTTATGCACATGAGTTTTTGTCATTTAAGTCAAATAATATTTGGTAGTTATTACAGAAGCCCTAGTAGACTAATATAGGATCTAAGATGCTCGATAATAAATTACAGAATTCTCAGTATTTAGATGGTGACAATTACTGAGAGAATTTCTGCCTGGTCACCTAGATGCAAAGATATGAGGAGAAATATTCCTAGCAGGCCAAATGTTCTGACACAGGGATGGATGAGAGTAAATTTAGCTTACATTTGAGGATGAGCTGAATTATGGATGCCTCACCTTTGTAGGAAGCAATTAAATTCAGAAGGTGTCTGGAGCCTTAATCTGCATATTAATTGCAAATATGATATTCTTGTTCAAGGCTGCTTAGTGGTTTTATTCTTAATTAAAGACCCTGTAGGTCTGATGCTTTCCCTCTGGTTATAGTCACTGTATTCACACATGGGGCATTTTATTTCCTTTGTTTCTTAACTAATTTTTTCTATCACATTCATGACAAACAGTAGTGTTTGTTTCCAAAGATGGTGGGGAAAAACAATTTGTAATAATAAAACAAAACCCCAAGCCTCTCAAAGTATAATGCCTTTATAAGGCAAGAATGCCAGGCAGAGAGAGATTGATCCATTCTCTGAAAATGACCAAATTTTCCCATGCCTTGACAGAATTTGAGAGGGCCTCTGATTTTGTTCGTCCTCTTAGGTCTGAAAAATTTCCACTGAGAATCAACCTCCAGATGATTACCAGCAATGTCAGGCCCACCATTCCTAAGAATGACCTTCTCGGAGCCAGTTGGCTGATGAGGAAAAGCTTTCTATATCCCTATTGTCCTGCATTTCACCTGCTGCCAAGCAGGACTTACAGTAACCATTCTGTTCTCAGGCACAGAACTAAATCCTTGTAATTCAGTCAAAGAGAATCTAGCTTCTAATAGGAAAAAAAGCATGTTTGCAGACCAACATTTGTCTTCTTTCTTAGTTTCTGCCTTTATTTTTCTTTCATAGGGAAAATATTATATGTTTAGTAGTCTGGTTTTTTATATTCCTGGGAACATGGGAAATCTCTATTCCCCACCTCCTTGCATCAAGGAGTGTGTCATATGACCAGTTCCGGACAACGGAATGTGGGAGAAGTGATATTCCCCTTTCCCAGTGTGCCACCATAAAAAATGTGTCCCAGATGGAAGCCTTCCTCACTATTGGTGATGTGTAAGGAGGGCTGTGTCCCAGAAAGGAAACTAACTGAATTTCTGTATCAATTTTGAATTCATTCCCCCAGAGGGGCCACCCCATCCAAGGCCATCTGCATTGGAAATTATGAAAAGGAAAGTTTTACTGCATAGCATTGAGACTTCTAGCATTATTAAATATAAGAGCTGGCAGATACTTTCACCCTAAGCAATACAAAAGAATTTTTTATATATATAGGAATGGTGATGGCCCTCAAAGGCTGAGTACCTGTGAATAGAGGACATTTTATAAATATGATTTCAATTACACAGTAGCTTAAGAAATACTAAGTTGGGTCAGTCATGTAATCCATCTAAATCCAATCCTTTTTCTAGCCTGCCTTCTTTACCCTCCAAATCCAATCATCAGTGGAGAAAGCTATTTCTGGTTAGTTTTATGCACCTGCCAAAACTGATTGAGAGTGGTAGAGTGTTGTGAAGGAGCCATTGTCCTAAGAGATGTGAGGCAGAGTTCGAGTCCTAGGCCTGCTACTGATGAGCCATGGACCATGAATAAGTTATTTATTTCCTTATATTAATATTATATTATATCATATTATAAGCACAAACAGGCATTTGACCTATCAAGTGAACTAGATTATATATGAGCTCAACTCTAACCCCCCACATAATATTTTTAGAAATGAATTATGAAATTCAGAGGTCTAAACATGGTAACCTATGAGTGTGTATATATACTTTCTTTGGACTGCATCATGTCTTAAAAATAAGGAAATTTCACATATAAAGTCAAGTTTGAAGTTTAAGCTTCAATGCTTTCTCATAAAGCAACAAAAAGTTGGAGCTGAGAAGCAGCTGCCTGTTTAGATGGAGTGTTTTCTGCTTGTCACAGTATCTACCACTTCTTAATATCAGATATTGGCCTAATGGTGTTTTCCTGGTCATTAAAAATATTGGAATTTGCATTGAGATTAGAGTTAACTTTAACCTATTTTGATGGGTGTAGGGGCATATGCCTGTTATCCCAGTGATTAGGGAGGCTTAGGCAGGAGGATTGCAAACTTGAGGCCACAGGCAGGCAGCCTGCACAACTTAGTGAGACCCTGCCTCAAAATCAAAAATAAATATGGGACTGGGATGTGGCTCAGTGATAGAACACTTTCCTGGGATGTGCAAAGCCCTGGGTTCAATTCCAAACTCTGAAAAAAAAATAAAAAAATAAAAACCTTTAAAATTTCTTAAATCTATCAACAGGGATACAAACTTGGCAAAGCCAGAAGATGCTGTGAACAAAGGATGGGAGCTCATGTTGAGAGGAAGCATCAGGGTCTATACCAGCTGACTATTTAGAGCATCTGATAAGTTGAAATGAAATCATTATGGTAATTCCTAGGCAGATTCACATAGCACCTTCACCACATCCCTGAAATGTCATATATCTTAAACATTTTCTCTCAAGTGTTTCATCACTAAAAAAGTGAGAAGACAAAGGAGTAGAAAGGTCAGTGGCTTCAGGAGCTTGGGAGTATGGGAAGGGACCCAGAGGTGGGGCAAGTGGAGCACAGTGGAAATACTTCCTATGATGCTGTAGTGGTGGGTTGCATTCCACTTTGTGTCTGCTCAAATCACAGAAGATACAGCACCAAAGAGGGAGCTTTAATGTAGGTCATGGACTTTGCATGACTAAGATGTGTCAATTTAGGTTCACCTATTTTAACAAATGTGGCTGGGGTTTAACTCAGTTCATACAGTTGCTGCTCTGCACTCTCTGAGGCCCTGGATTCAATCCCCAGCACTGCAAAAATGGGTGAAGGACCTAGCAGCCTACTATTGAAGCAATCCTGAAACAACCATTGAAAACCCTGTGAATAGCAGAGAAGCACTGACATAGTGCCAGGCATGGCAGTGTCAGGGACTGTTACATTCTACTGTGGCTATGGAGTGGGACCTGACTCGTTAGCACCTAATAACATTGTAACAAATGGCTTACTGTGGTGGGGATGATGATAATGGGGGAGGCAATGCATGTGTGGGGCAGTGGGAATATGATATTATGTAAGAGGTATCTTCCTCTCAGTTTTGCTATAAACCTAAAAATTTTCTTAAAAAAGTCATATGTGTGTGTGTATATATATATATATATATATATAGTTGTTGTTATATATATATTTGTTATATATATATATATTGTTGTTATATATATATTTGTTGTTATATATATATTTGTTGTTGTTATTGTTAGGTGCTGTCGAGTCATGTCCGACTCATAGCAATCTTCATAGGGTTTTCAATGGCTGATTGCTTAGGGATTGCTTCAGTAGTGGATTGCCACCACCTTCTCCCACTTTTGCAGTCCTGGGAATCAAACCCAGGGCCTCAGAGACTACAGAGTAGTGCTCTACCAACTGAGCTAAATCCCAGCCCCATATCTCTGTGTGTGTGTGTGTGTGTGTGTGTGTGTGTCTGTGTGTCTGTGTGTGTGTGTGTGTGTGTGTGTGTGTGTGTAGAATTGTACACCTCCTTTAGGGCTCATTTGAAATTTAAGTAAAATGGTTCACATAAACCACAAGGCCTAGTACATGTAGATTCTCACTAAAGAATGGCTTCCCCTATTATTATTACCATTGGTAAAAGTAATTTTTAGGTATAAAGTAAAGGGCTTGATGTGGAGGAAGTTGTGAGATAATAGAGGGGCGGACATTGGGCTAGGGGTACAGCTCAGCTTTTCTAGCATACATGAGTCCCTGGGTTTGATACCCAGCACTGAACACACACACACACACACACACACACACACACACACACACACACACACACACACACACAGTGGGGACCTGGCTGTCATTCCTGGGACCTGGGCCAGACTCTGAGGAACTTCCCATAAGGGAAACAAAGGCCAGCTCATACCTGAGCTTGTACCTAACACTCATGTACAGGCAACCAGCTAAAACCCTCTCTCCTCAAAACACCAAGCCAAATGGGCACAGCCACTTTCCCCCTTGCTCAGTACCTTTCAAACTATGGATCACACTTCTGAGAACTTTTCCTGTTCAAGTGTTATTTTCACCTGTATTATAAAACAAGGACCAAGAAGGAAAACCACCACAGAAAGAATATTTACAAAACTAATAATTGTTTAAACACCCATGGAGTGCCAAGTCCTCTGCCCCATACTTTCCTCATAAGAATCCTGCAGGTTGGATATTGTAAATTCCATTTGCCACAAAAGCGACATAGGAAAAAACCCAAATGGCATATTTTCTGCTTTTTCATCACAATGATTATTGATATGTGAAATCTTTTTTCAAATCCAATCATCAGCTTGCTTTGCTGCCAATCTGCTCTACTCTAACATATGAGTAGGTTTCACATGAGAAGAGAGCATGCTCTTTACTTCAACATCTTATACCCAATGCCTAAAACAGAACCTGGCACCAAACCTGGCAGCATAAATATTTATTGATGAATTAATTAATTGATGAGTCAGTGAGTGAAGGGTACCTCTCTAGAGATAACTTTGACCGCTAGTATATGTGCTTCTACATCTACCTATGGTCTAATTTGAGAATAAATGACACTGTTCAAAGGTTACCTGGCAACTGTGCGAGGCAGGACATGGACATTATGGGCCCCTGCTCTTCCTATATCTTTCCACTTGTTATGAAAAAACAGTGCCCCATCTCCCTCTATTCCTCCTCAAATGCCTACTCTTGTAGATTCTAAACAAGAATATTATGGGAGAAGGACCTGGCAATCCACTCCCAAGGCAATCCCGAAATAGTCAGCCATTGAAAACCCTATGAGGGTCGCTATGAGTCAGATACCAACTCGACAGCACCTAAAAACAACAACATATTATTAACCCTTGACTAGAAATCCTTGTCCATGTGCCATATGTGAAGCATTAGGAAGAAAATGCCCCTAATACTGAAGTATGTATTGCATCGGCCAAGAAATCTCATAGAAACTGCATCTTCATGCAGGAAACCATCACAGACATGGTTAGCCTCTTCCTCACATAAGTCAGACTTGGAAAACTGACATTCCAAGCTGCTTTCTACATCCAGCAGAGCCTGGTAATCTCAGTCCAGCACTGTTTACTGCCTTCATTGCATTGGAAGCATTAAATTAAAGATGTTTTCACATCCATGCTCACATTTTATCCCCATGATAACTCTATACACTGGAGTGCATACTCTTCCATCTCACTTTGTGGGTCACAAAATAAGGGTCCAAGAGCCAAAGTGACTTCAAGGTCACAAAGTGTTATCAGTAGAGGTAGAATAAGCACACTAGAATTAGGCTGGTAACTTTTTAACAAGCTATGAAACATCTTGGCCTGTTTGTTTTTCCACATAGGTGTAATAGGAGCTTAGTATGTTTGGGGTTGTCAAGTATGCATAAGGGTAGAGGTGGGCAGTTTGATATGATGGACAGGACAAAGACATTAAGCAAGTAAACAGAGTAAAATTCGATGGTAGGTCTGAACACGTGTGTGTGTATGAACACAAACGTGTGAATACATTTTCCAAAGTGTTGCTATCTCATCTTTCAACGTTAAAAGTAAGTAAATAGCATGCAGCATCAGTTCTATAGCCACAGAAGAGGATTTGAGCACAATTCCACCCCCTGACATAGAAAGTGAAAGACAAGACCACTTGACAAGGAAAAGGATGACCAAAGGATATTTTGAGATATTTTCCTTTGAACTTATCAAAGATGGACTTTTCAGAGGTGATGAACAACCATTTCAATACCCAAGATGAGACCAAGAAGAACTAAGATGGTAACTCCTGTAAATGGGATTTAGAGTAGATATTTATTGAATGTTTACTATGTGCCTGGTTTGGTTATTTTCTAAGTCCATTTGATCTGTGAAAACAAAATACTCCAGACTTGGGGGTTTACAAACAATAGAAATGTCTTTCTCACAATCCTAGAGAATGCCAAATCCAAGGTCAAGGTGCTGGTAGAATTGGTGTCTGGTGGCAACATTCATGGTCCATACAAGTGAGGAGATGATGCCTCCTCACTGTACCCTCACAAGGCTGGAAGGGACAAGGCAGCTTTCCAGGGCTCCTTTCATCAGGACAATAATTTCATTCATGAGGGCTCTGCCCCCGTAATCTAGTCACCTCCCAACGGCCCTGCATCTTAACACTATCACACTAGGGATTGGATTTCAACAAACAAATTTCAGAAAGGAGGGGTAGACTGGAACAATGGAATTTCAGCAGTTTGAATCCCTTTATTTGTACTATTTTATTTAATCCTTACAATGACCCTATAAGGCAAATGCTATAGTTTGGATCTTGAATGTCCCCTAAAAGCCCAGGTGTTAAAGGCTCAGTCCCCAGCCTAGTGCTTTTGGGAGGTGGTGGCATCTTTAGGAGGCGAGGCCTCATGGAAGGAAGTGACATGTTTTGGGGAGTGCCCTTGAAGAGGATATTAGAGCCCTGGGCCCCTCCTGTTCCTCTCTTGCTCCCTGGCTGCCATGAGATAAGAAGGTCTCCTCTGCCATGTGCCACTATGATGTCCTGTGCAGCCACAAATCCAAAGCAACAGGGCCAAAGGACCAAGGACTAAAACCACTGGAATTATTGAACCAAAATAAACCTTTTCTCCTTTAAGGTGATCTATGGAATTTTTTCACACTAATGGAAAAATAAATTGAGATTCAGATTAAGCATTTTGCCTAAGGTCACTGGCTGGCCAAAAAGGCAGAGGCAGGAACTAAAACTCAGGCAACCTGACCCATAGCCCAAGTTCTTACCACTATCCTATAAGCCTGCTGCCTGGGAGGGCTGGAAATGTGAACTCTGTTATGTTTCTTCTAGTTTCTGCTAAAATTTGAACATGGCATCTTTTTCTAGCTATGGGTTCTGTCTGAATTCAATGGACTTTTGATCTCTTCAAATTAGGCCCAATTTCAGCATGCGTGACAATGACTCTTGGAGGAAAAGTGACCCCCCAAATGGAGCATGCCTTTAGCCTGCACTCCCAGGACTTAGAGGCAGCTCTTCCGAAGTTAAAGTGCACCATGGACTTTTCTCCATTCCCCAACAGCAGGACAGATAGCCCCAACATGTGCTTAATTACTCCTGTAGTTACATGGGCACACTTTTTGCTGCAAATCATCTTGGGCCAATAGACGAGGGTCTGTGTATGTCAAAGGATAATCAACTCTTCCAGAGGAGGAGCTGCCTCCTTATGAAAGATTCAGGCTTTCATTGGTTGCAAGCAGCCATTTACTTTAAAGAGAAAAAAGGTCCAGGAAGAATTATTAACAATCTGGGAGGCCGGTACAGTTTAGTCAGCATATTTATCTTAAAAGGATGTTAGAAGCAAACGTTTTCATCTGGAGTGTGGAATGGCAGATAACAGCAGAAATCTATAGGAAGCCAAGAGAAAACATATTGCTCTGCTCTGAGTTTGGAGGAACACGGTGAGTGAAAAGTTTGGAGAAAAGCTATACCTCAAAAAAACAATTCTATCAGTTGTACCTTTACTGAGAAAATAAAGGACTTTTAAGGAAAGCCATATTTTGATACTCCAGCAGCACAGGATGGCACATAATTGCCTCCCTTCAGTAATGCATCTATGTGAAGATGAAAGATAGAAAAACACAGAGCAGGGATCATAAAGCAGCCCCCTATTCCACTTCCCAGGGACAGAGCGTTTATGGAATCAGATGAGAGGCAGGACTGGAGCTGAAATCTCTTTTCTTCATAGACTTGAAGAAGAAAAGAGTGGCTTTCAGGGCACATTTTCCCAAATATTATACCTGAAAGGTCATTGTTTTACTTCTCTTTCATCTAAAATTGTGATTTATCTTTACAGCATATTTATGGTTTGGAAGGCTGGTAAAGTATTAAGGACACCAGAGAAGTTTTAAGGTTTAGAAGGAATGTCATAAAACATTAAGTCCTATTTTTGAAATTTAAAGATACTCTTTCAATAACACTTTGTTAATAATGAAGTACAGGACGGAGAATTGAAGGAGAACCAAGAACTTACGTGACCCCACCTGGGCAAGTTCTGTCTCACAAGCTCTGTCACCAGAGATCCTGCAGCCTTGACCTGCGCCTCAGGGGTCTGAGAGGCTCTCTGATCTCATTGCATGGACTTCTTTAAGTTTGGCTTCCTTGTTACTTTCATCTCTTGGTCCTTGTATAGTATCCTTCTAGGATACTATTTGAAGAAATAAATTTGAGGAAGTCATATCCTTCTTTGTGCCCACTTCCCTGAGGGACATACTAGCTCTTACCATCCTGGTTCCCTCCTGTGGTCTCTGTCTGTTTTCTCAAACTCCATTTTAAAGTATCATATTATAGACATGACACAGACTTAGGAACTAAGGAATATAAGAAAATTGAAGATTTTATCAAATGAACTATACACACAAAAAAAGGACTGGCATCCTGGGGCACTTAGTTATGCAAGATGTTTTCAAAGAGCAAAGTTTGCATTATGATAGCAAGGAAAGTGACATCAGTTGATGAAAGCCCTTGGAATGGCTCTCCTGATCAGAGTTGCACAGGGGGTAACAGTGAGAGAAGAATGAAGGAACCCATTTTCACTGTAGGCAGGCAAGACCCTGCACCATCCAGGTACCACCTTTCATTTTGGAGATGCAGAAAAGACATGAGACTGTAAAAGATCATAGAACTACTCAGGGATGTTTTAAGGGACTAGAATTCAGGTCTTCTATTCCCAAGTTGAGTACAAAGTGGTCTGAAATTTAAGTCAAAATACTTTACTTAAGCCTGCCCTAGTCAGATTTGGGAATGTGAAGACCTCCAAAAGAAAAAGTGAATGAGGAGGAGAAGGAGGAAAAACAAAGAAAGAAGGAAGGAAGGAAGGAAGGAAGGAAGGAAGGAAGGAAGGAAGGAAGGAAGGAAAGAATGGAGGAAAATAAAAAGGAAGGAAAGGAGGGGAAAAAGATAAACAAAAGAAATGAAAGAAAGAAAAAAGAAATAAGGAAAAGAAAGGAAAAGAGAAAAGAGTAGCCTAAAACCATAAAATAAGGACAGGCAGAAATCCAATATCCTGTAGTTTTTTTGTCCATCATGACTATTTTGTTGCTCCTTTGAAATATTAAAATTTTTCACAAGTTGCTTTCATGCCCTGTGTTGCCCTTCACATATTCAAAACAACCTAGGATGTTTCTGCAGCCTGGCTTGTCCAGCCTGAACTAACTGACTTGTGAATGGTGCACTGCAGAGGAGAGTCAGTGCTGAAGGAAAGCTAAAAAGGTGACTTTTCTGATGGGGGAGGAAAATGCCACATTCAACAAGCAACAGAAGATGGAGATCCCTCCGGAAATCATCTTTGTGGTACAAATGATAATGTCATAGATTTCTGGGAGTTGAGTCATTAATGGGTACAAGTGAAGCAAAGGAAAATCTATAGGAGGTTAAATCAGTGTGGGGCGCGCGCCTCCTGGTCTGGCCTGGAGGTTCGGAGGGGCTGCGCCACCGTGCACACAGATACTAAACACAATTTACTTGAGACCCTCAGGTGAGGGGCACAGAGTCCTGCGGCCCTCAGGACCCCGGCGGAGACAGGAGAAAGGAAAAGCCTCAGGCGCTTTTGCCTTCCAGGGGCAAACACCTGTGTTGGTCCTCCCGGTGGTCAGGAGGAGACAGCTGCTGCTTCCTCGGTGATCAGATGGAGAGCAGGTTCTTTTCCTTGTTGAGGATTGCGACGGGAGAGCGTTTTTTCCTCATCAAAGGTCCGGGGGAGAGCAGCGGGAGAGGCACTTCCTCATAGGTGGTCCGGGCAGGAACAGGTGAGAAGGCGCAGAAACGGATGCCAAAAAGGCCGTGCCAAAAAGGGTCGAGCTGCCACAGCGCAGCTCTTTATATAGTTCGCCCATGGAATGGCCTGAGCCAATCAGCTTTCAGTCCAATTGTCCAATCAGGAAGGGTTTTGTACAAACGTGCAACCAAGTTACTTTCATTTTCCCTAGATTTCTAACTTACAAACCAGATATTCAAGCGCCATTTTCCCAGTTTGGGAGTTTTTGCCAATTTCCTCCCAATTCTTCCCTACAAATCAGAATTTGGAATAAGTGAAAGGATAAAACTGTAATGGCAGAGCTAACATGCATACCACATGGAATAAAGAGGGTAAGTTGGGGAGCAATAGGAAATGTGGGTCCAGACTGTAGAACGTCTACATATTGTTTCTTCAAGATTTTTTTATTAAGTATCCAGTAGGTATCAGGCACTGTGATAGGTGCTAGGGAATCATTGGAGGGAGGATCCACAGACTTTCATAGCTCAGCAAAGAACTTGTTCCCTTACAAAGGTACAACAAATAATAAGTGTGACTTTGGGTGCTGTGTGGGCATGTCATAGAAGCATCTAGCCCAGCCTGAGAGGAGTGGTCAGGTAAGTCTTTAGGAAAGGTGTGATGCTTTTGGGGACCAGGGAAGGCTGCAAGATAGATTAAAAAACCATTGTTTATTAAGGCAGGGTTAGGAGTTAGCCCTGTGGGCAGGAGGTCGAAGGGGGCTGGTGCACATATCACTGTCAGTTCCTGCCCTCATGTGTACAATGTTGCAATGCATATGGAAATGCTCTGTGGCCTGGTTCATAGCACATCTGCTCTACATGATGACGGAGCATAATTTCATTTTAATAGAGTACAAATCAGCCCCCCGAGCATGGATCATATATCCAGATAGTCTCCCTGGCCACAATTTCACCACTTGCCTTCATGTTTTTAGTTACGTCCTCTAATAAAACAAGGGCCTTCTTAAGGACAATCAGTCATTCAGGGATCACAGTCACATGAGAGGGTTTGGTTGCATGCCAAACTAAAGCTTGGCCCTGACTTGCTGGGAAAGGAAAGATTGCTCCTAAGATAAGTATTTGGAGTTCAAGAGACATGGCCAGACTGTAATATTTTTAAGTTACATTTTAAGTTATGGAAGAGCATACTTGGAGCTTCAACTCTCAGGTATATCTGTCTTCTTAATGTGTTGGTTAAAATGAAAAAAATACATTGGAAAACAATGAATCTTGAAAACAATTTTAGGAGGAAAATCTCAAGATAAACTTTTGTTCTAAACAAATATTAAGTCAGGAAAAATGTAAATGGTAAGCTTAAAGTGTGAACTTTTGTTCTAAATTTTAATTTTCTAGTAAAGACAATGGGTATAGAGAGGAAACAAGAAAGCAATGCGTCAGCAAAAGAAACAATTAACAGAGTCAAGGAAACCCCCACGGAATGGGAAAAAAAATCTTCGCATTTTATACATCAGACAAAGGTCTAATTACTAGAATTTATAAAGAACTCAAAAAAAAAAAAAAACTCCCCAAAAACCAAACAACCCAATACACAAATGGGCAAAGGAACTGAGTAGATAGTTCTCAATTGAAGAGGTCCATAAAGCCATGAAACACATGCAAAAGTGCTCAACATCCCTAGCCATTAGGGAAATGCAAATCAAAACAACGCTGAGATTTCACCTTACACCAGTAAGAATGGCCAAGATCAATAAAACAAACAACAACAAATGCTGGTGAGGTTGCGGGGAAAAGGGAACAATCTTACATTGTTGGTGGAGCTGTAAATTGGTGCAACCACTGTGGAAATCAATATGGAGATATCTCAAAAAACTAAAAATAGACCTACCATATGACCCAGCTATACCATTATTGGGAATTTGCCCAAAGGGAGATGGGTCAGCATACCACAGAGACACCTGCATCTCCATGTTCAATGCAGTGCTTTTCACAATAGCAAGGATATGGAATCAACCAAAGTGCCCTTCAACAGAAGAATGGATAAAAAAAACTATGGTATATATACACAATGGAATACTACACAGCAATCAAGAAAAATGAAATAAGGTCATTCACAGCAAAATGGATAGAATTAGAGAAAATTATTTTGAGTGAACGAACACAAACTCAGAAAGAGAAACAACACATGTTCTCACTCATATGAGGGAGCTGATTCAAAATTACAAGTAGGAAAAATCCTATTCAAAGGTCAGATCATAATAAAAGGGGGGATAAGAATGATCTCAATATAAATGGACTAGAAATCGCATGTAATTGTTCTAACAAGATAAAAACAAAGACCACTACAGGAAAAGTTTCTATCTTAAACAGAACTAGAACCCAAGGACATATAGAAAAAAACTACTAAGTAAAAGATAGGGAAGACTTAGATGGAAAACTTAGATGGGAAGGGTGGGAGGGGGGGAAGCATAGGGGAGGGTAAGGGGTAACCTATATGAATAATGTGTATCAAAATGCATATATGCAAAGTCACAATGAAAAGCATGTCAAAATGAAACACATTAAGATGTACATTAAAAATTTCTAATAAAAAAAGAAAAAAAAGCAGTGTGGGCACATTTTTTCTTATTTTTAATCTTATATTAAGAATGAAGGTAAATTCCATCTGCTAAAATTTCCTGTGATAACTAGGAAGATCACTGGATTCAGGCAGCAATGAATTTTGACCACGTGTCTTTCTGGGTTCTTGGATTCTTCATCTTTTAAAAGGAGACTCCTCATGGAAGCAGTAGTGACAAAACTATCTTTCTGTACCTCAGTTTCTCTATCTGCAATACAAGACAGTTGTATTCATCCAGAGCTGGCAGTTGGCACCCTGAGGGCTGACAGAAATAACTGCTAGTGGCTTCTCTAAGGGGTCCTAAGAAGAATGCTGAAGTTGTGCTGACCACACATAAAGGGAGAGTTCAAGGATCAGTTAGTGACATTGGGCCATAGGTCAGCCTAGCTTTTTTTTCATAGAAAGAGACATTGTCATCCTTGAGGCAAAAACTATTAAGGGAGAATGAAAGGTCAATACAGAAATAGAGCATTTAGGATGTTATGGCCAAAGTGCCTTCAGATCCAGGAAGTGTATCCATCAGATGAAACACCCTGGAGCTTGGAGGATTTCTATGAGTGAAGTAGAACCATTGGAGAGCAGCTGATACACTTTTTAGTTTTATATACTACTCTCTCAGTGGTAATTATCACTAGTTTGTCCTTAGGAAAAATAACTCAGTCAAATGTGATGGTAACTGGAAGGCTCTGAAATAAGGATTAAACGTAAAATAATACTACTGCCTCTACTTATTAACACACCAATTATTCTCATTGCTATAGGAAATTATTTAAAAACCTACAACACATTTAGTTTCTCAAATTCACTGAATATTTGTCATGAGTGAAAGCCTATGTACTCCAAATACTCTCATGCCTAGTAAGGAGCTCAACACAGAATATGTGCTATAATACTAATTCATTAATGAATAGATCTTAGCTTAATTTTATCTCTAGGAAATTTTAACTAGAAATGGATGAACTTAATTGATTGTAGTTCAAATGCTGCCTGTCCTTCTAACTCTTAGCTCAATCAATTAATTTTTTTTACTTTATTACTAATCAAAAGTCATCCTAAGCTGCTATGTCACACCTGCCATGGTTTGAGTGTGACCCTGAAGGTTTCTGCATTAGAGGCTTAATCTCCAGTGTGGTGTTATTAAGACTTGGTGGACCCATTAAGAAGTGGGGCCTATGGGAATTTAATTAGGTCATTGAAGGTTTTGTGCTTGAAAGGGCTTAATGCTAGTTTCATAATGGGTTAGTTGTTATAAAAAGAACAAGTTTGCCCCTTCCCCCTCTCTAGCTTCCTGTCTTGTCACATGATCTCTCTCTCTCACACATGCTCCTATCATTATGTCAACAATCATGATGTGGTATAAACAGGGTGTCCTCATCAGAGCTGAGCAGAAGCCAGTGCTATGATCTTGGACTTCTAGCATTGTGAGTTAACCAATCTCTTTTCTTTATAAAGTACCCAGCCTCAGGTATTCTGTTATAGCCAACAGAAAACAGGCTAATATAGAACTCATTAAGAATAGTCATTATTTAAAGAAAATAAAATAAATGTTGATGAGAATGTAGAAAAATTGAATCCCTTGTGTGTTGTTGGAGGTGAGGAGTAAAATGATGCAACAGAGTGGACAACAGGGTGGTACTTCCCCAAAAACATTAAACAGAGAATCACTGTATGATACAGCAACACTATTTCTGGATATATACCTCAAAGAACTGAAAGCAAAGACACATACAGATATAGTGTTCATAGCAGCATTATTCCCTGATTAAAAGTGGGAATCAACTCAATGTCCATTGACAAATGAATGAATAAACAAAATATGGTATGTGCATATAAATAATATATATACACATACACATTTTTCCTTGAAAAATAACAAAATTCAGACATGCTACAATATCAGTGAAACTTGAAAACATTATACAAAATGAAGCAAGCATTGCCCATATGTAAAGTACCTAAAATAGTCAAATTCACAGACAAAAAATAGAGCAGAAGGAACAAGGAGGTATTGTTCGAGGGGCACAAACTTTCAGTTGAAGTTAATTTTGAAAAGTTCTCTTAGTGGCAATATTGGCAAAACAATGTAAATGTATTTAAAGACACTGAATTTTATATACTTAAAATGGTTGAAGTGGTAAATTTATGTGATATATATTTTATCACAATTATTTTAAAATAAAAAAGCAAATCAACCACTATAAGAACAGCAGCTTGAAAAATGCATCTTAAACAGATATAGTAGCAATACACTTCTTTCTCTTCAGGAATCTGGTGAATAAATAGTAAACTGGAACTTTTGAGAAAATTTTTTCCACTACTTTCTCACTCAGTTCTCTGCTGTATTTATCCAGAGTTAACAGTGATTTTTGACTATGAGTGAAATAGGGATGAGTTGATAACATATAGACAGAATTTATCACAGTAGAATAAGGTCAATGAATCTAGTAAAGGAAATATAACCTCCAACCAATCTGAGAGCACTTGCAAATTTGAGTTATTTGCATGCAGACCTGCACATAGCTTAATAGTTCCTATGTGTACTTCAATAGTTCCTGTGTTGTAATTCTGTGGAGTATGAAAGTGAGCATTCATCAGCATCGACCTTGAGTTAGCAAGAACATGCTCAATTATTTCAGTGCTTGTGCATTTTTATACTTAAAGAATGCTATGAGGAAATGTAATTATTTTTTAAAAATCCCATCCAGTAGAAAAATGGTCATGAGACATAGATATACTTACCCCATTCGGTAGAGACAGAATTCCTGATTTTCGCAAGTCTGAAGACATGCTCCCTAGAATTGCTTTATAAACAAAGTTGCATCCTTAAGTTGCATCCTTAATCCACAGTCATTAAAACCACTCAATATAGAAAATTATTATTTAAATTTATATTACTGTTTATCTATTCTTACTCAAGAGCTTTTCCAAATACCAACTTACATTAAAAGACTTTTCTTCCCTATATACTTTTGACTTTGTTTATATCTGTGCCACAGTGCTTAACTCAATGTAGTTACATTACAGTTCATTTTCTATCTTCCACATTTAACTGGCACTCCAATGAGGAATCACATCTCTATGCATTTTTGCATTTATTCTGGTGCTTGCTCATAAAAAAGAACTCAATTAATATATTGGATTTAATTGGGTTAAATTAGCATATTTAAATTAAGTTACGATAGTTTCCATAATAATACTATAATGTAGAGATAATTTCTAATATATATTATTTGCTACCAAACATATATTGACATAGACAAAAATTTATAGCATATAAATACTCATAGAGTAAAATTTAAAAGGTGTAGGGTATAAGAATGTAAGTTGACTTTACTTAGAAACATACAATATAGGGGACCAAGTCCCACTATCTGATTATACTGAATCAGTGAAATTGTACTTCACTAAGTAATGAACAAATTGAGTTTGGCTTCAGAGAAGCTTAAGACAAAGAAGAAAAAATAATCTTAATCAATATTATTCTGTATAGTACACAATATTTTATTCATAGATTTTAGGAGATATGACATGTGATTTTGATTTAAATCAAGTTGGTTTAAACCACCAGTCAGGAATAACCACAGCAAACAAATTCTTCCCCAGAAGAGCACATTTTTGTTGCTTAACACAGCATTAACACATATTCCCTTAAAAAGGGTTATTTATTTGACATTGTTTTTGAAACATAATCAAAAAACTGAATCAATGATTTGTCTTAATTTTCATATATAACTACAGAAGATATTGACAAAGTCGCTAGAAGAGAAATTTCCAATTCATATAGTTAAACAACAATATGTTTTAATAAATCCTAAAACAAAGACTTGAAGAAGTACATGCAGATTGGCTATCACTCTTAAGCCACAAAAATGTAATGATAATTTTTGAAAACATTTATTTTTCCTGTAAGCTAAGTTGTATCCTGTGGGCTGGGATTTAGCTCAATTGGTAGAGTGCCACTCTGCAGTCTCTGAGGTCCCGAGTTCAATACCCAAAATCACAAAAATGGGAGAAGGACGTGGCAATCTACTCCCAAGGAAATCCAGAAACAATCAGCCATTGAAAATCCTATAAGGGTCGCTATGAGTCGGACACGACTCGACAGCACCCAACAACAACAAGTTGTATCCTTAAGTCACAGTCATTAAAGCCATTCAACATATAAAACTATGATTTACATATATATTATTTTTATATTATTTTTCAGTTTCACATGTTAGCACATTTATTTTATAGACCATCATATCATAATATATAAAATATCTATTGGTTATCATTGTAATGGCAAATAGAAAATGTTTTATATTGTATTCACTATTTTAACAAGAGCAAAACAGGATATCTGGAATGTGGAACTATGCATCTAACTCTGCTTTATTTTTGCTAATTCATAGACTAGAGTGTTGGAGTTTAGCTCAGTTAGTAGGGTGCTGCTCTGCACTCTCTGAGAACCTGGATTCGATCCCCAGCACCACAAAAACAGAAGCATGTGATAATCCACTTCAATCCCTGAACAATCCTGAACAATCAGCCATTCAAAATCCTATGAGGATTGCTACAAATTGGACACAACTCAATGACACCTAACAACAACAACACAGACTAGAAAAGGCTGCATGCATTTTTAATCCTCGGTTTTTCTATTTAAAGTATATGGGGACAAAGGAAAACAGCTTCCAGATAATACCTGGAGAAAAAAACAATGCTGTGAAAGTTAGGTCATCTTCAGGAGTCTGGGAAAGGAATGCAATTTAAGTGACTGTCATTCCTCAGAAACTTCCTGTGCACTACTCAGTTAAATCCACAGCAGGGTTGTGAGATGGGTACTACCATCACAGCTCTATAGATCTGTAAATTGAGCTTCAGAGGACTACATGGCTGCTTATGACCTCCTGGCTAGTGAATTTCAGAGCCTGTGCTCTTCCCACACCATGAGATTAAGCAGGTATTACAGGGCCATACTAGATCTATAATATATATATATATATATATATATATATATATATATATATATATATATATATATATATAAAATTTTTGAAGGGGTACTAAGGATTGAAGCCAGGGTCTTGTGCATACTAGGCAAGTGCTCTACCACTGAGCTATAGACTCAGTTTTTTGTTTTGTTTTGTTTTGTTAGCTTTACTTTTGTTAAGTTGCGCAGGCTGGCCTGGAACTCTCAATGTAGCCCACATTGGTCTCAAACTTAAGATCTTCCTGCCTCAGCCTCCTAACTAGCTAGGATTATAAATTTGCAAAATATGTCTAGGTTATAAATATATATCTTATCAATTTATATTCTATGAATATTTATATTCTATTTTTTTGTTAAAGTCAATATGTTCTAGATAGCAAATAATATGTACTGGAAATTATCTCTACATTATAATATTGTTATGGAATTTTAAGTTAACTATGATAATAATTTAGGGTTGGGGCTAGGGTTTAGCTCAGTTGGTAGAGTGCTGCTCTGCAATCTCTGTGCTCCTGAGTTTGATCCCCAGCACTGCAAAAATTGGAAAACGACATGGCAGTCCACTCCCAAAATAACCAGGACAATAATCAGCCATTAAAAACCTATGAATAACAGATAAACACTGACATAGTGCTGGGCAAGGCACAGTGTCAGGGAGTGTTTCCCTCTATTGTATATAGAGTAGCTATGGATCAGACCTAACTGATGGCACCACTACCAACAACAACAGCAACTTAATTTAAATATGCTAATTTAATTCAATTCTGTCAAATCCAAAATATTAATTGAGCACTTTTTATGAGCAAGTACCTAAATACCTGCAAAAATACATGTAGATGTGATTCCTCAATGGGTTGATAATTTAATGTGGAAGATAGAAAATAACTATATTGTAGGTACTTTGCGTTAAGTACTGTGGCAGAGATATAAACAAAATCAAAAGTATAGAGGAGAGAAAAGAATTTTAATGTAATTTGGTATTTGGAAAAGCCCTTAGGTAAAAATAATTGAAAAATAATATAAATGAAAGTCATGATTTTATAATATTGAGTGGTTTTAATGACTCTGGCTCAAGGACATAATTTAGCTTTTAAAGAAATTCTAAGGAGACTGTCTTCAGACATGAAAATCCAACTCTAGGATTCTGTCTCCACTGAGCACATAGTTAGTAAACATTTGTTTTAACTGAAGAGAGGAATATTTGGTAGATAAAAGGAACAGGTTTCTAATGTATGCATATAACTTTGGAATGTGGGAGGTAATTAGAATAACAATAATCCAGTGCTTTTCGTTTTTAAAGTGTTTTCATAAATGTTATTTCTTCATTAGTTTTTTTCTAATAATGTTGCTAAGTAGGTAGGAGAGAGATTTTTTTCTTTTTTTAGTAGATGAATGAATGGAAGATAAGAGATGATAAGCTATTCACAAAAATTCATATAGCTACCAAATAATGAAATTAAGGCTCAAGTCCAGGAGTCCTTGGTTTGTAAATTTTCTATTGTCCAAGTGCAGTTGAAATATAGTTCTAGTCAGAGGGAAAGACATAGGCAAAAAAGAGAATTTTAATGTTGAAAAATTTAGAAATTGCCTTCAAGAGCTGCAAACTCTTATGGGACCAGGAAGGTGGTGTAAACACTAAAGCTGCTCATTGTACACTACAGTTAACAGCACATGTTCTATACAGCAGTTAGGACAGTCTGGATGATGGTATAGTAACAAATCCCAAATCTTAATGACTTAGAACATAATCTACCCATTGTATGTCAGCAAGAAGAACTGCTCCATGTCTCTTTACTCCAGAATCTAGGCTGATGAAACAGTCCCTATTTTTAATGCTTCCTATTACTGAGACAGTTAGATAATTTGAGAAATCATAAGCTGGCTCTCAAGGCTACTCAGAAGTGAGACACTCCCATTCACATTTTGTAGGTCAAAGCAATTCTCATGGTCATGCCTAATTTCACATAGGTGCAGGGCAAATGAACCTACCATGTGTCAACAAATGAAGAACCAAGAATATTTAGTGATGAACAGTTATGACCATTCACAGGCTCCCATCCTAGTCACCAAATATTTGGTTCACTATCCTTTTTACACACAAAGTATATTTTCCCTATCACTAATAAGAGATTCAGCTCCTGAATCCCTCCTGCTCTACATATCAAGTTACAGTTCTGCACTCTGTGGATGATGCATGAGTCTATACCTCAGGCTCAAATGTGGCTTCTCTAACTTGAGGTCCATGAACTAAAATGATATCTGCTCCCTCCACATATCCAACATGCATTGGCATAATAAGGACAGTAAACCTACAATGAACACTCCTGTCACAATGAAGAATAGGGAATGGACAACAGACACAGGTTTATAAATACACTGAAATCCCAGGGCAAACATTCACAAGGAACATCTACATTGAGAACAGAGATGTTCTTTGATTAGGGACTGATGCTATTCCTTTCAAAGAATCTCTCAATCCCTATGCCTTTTGTGGCTGATGATCCTGCTTTCAGGAAGGATTTTCTTCACCTATTATCTTTGTCCACATGCACAGTAGACATGCAAGAATATACCTTTTGCAGGGCTGAGTAACTTTCTCAACCACTTCTTGATCATAGACATTTTGAGAGCCCAAACATTGCAAGGGTTTTTCTCCTTTTACACCAATGTATTTTGGTCATGTAGAGGGAGATGGTAACTTTTTGTCTCATAGATCTCCAAATCCAAAGGAACATCTGGGCCTGAGGTAGAGGCTCCACACAACAACTAAAAAGTACAGAACCAAAGCTGGTTACTTTGAGCAGATGAGATCCTCTTAGTAATGTTGTTTTTGGTTGTCATCAAGTCGGGGCCAACTCATAGCAACCCTATGTACAACAGAATGAAACACTCTCTGACATTGTGCCATGCCCGGCACTATTGTCAGTGCTTCTCTTCTATTCATAGGGTTTGCAATGTCTGATTGTTTCAGGATTGTTTCAAGAGTGGGCTGATGGGTCCTTCTCCCATATTTTGCAGTGCTAGGGATCAAGCCCAATGTCTCAGCCAGTGCAGAGCAGCACTCAACCTACTGAGAAAAACCCCAGCCCCTCTCAGTGATAGGAAGAATATATTTGTATGATCACAGCTTATTTAGCATATGATAAAAATTCTCTAGCTGTATACGTTTATAAAAACTTACTAGATCTAATAGAGTTCTCTAGAAACAATGAATAAAACAGGATGAATATACAGTGAAAATTAATTTATCATAAGGAGTTGGCTCACATGACTTATGGAAACTAAGAAATCCCAGGATTTGTAGTTAGCAAGCTGAAAATCCAGACAACTGATGTTATAGTTCCAGCTCCAAAGCTAGCAGGCTCCAGACCAAAGAAAAAGCTACGTTTCTATTCAAATCTGAAGGCAGGAAAAGATGAATGTCCTACCTTGAAGCAGTTAGGCAGGAGAGATAATCTTAACTTTTTACTCTAGTTATGCCTTCAACTGATTAGACAAGGGCCACCCACATTAGGGGAGGCAACCTGCTTTACTCAGTCGACCAATTCAAATGCAAACCACATCCCAAAACACCCTCATAGCAATACCTCATAGCAATAGAATAATGTTGATCAAATAGCAAAATACTCTATAGCCTATGCAAGTTGTTGTTGTTGTTGGGTGCCATCAAGTAGGTATCCGACTAAAAGCGACCCTATGTACAACAGGTAAAACACTATTGTCAGTGCTTCTCTGCTATTCATAGAGTTTTCAATGGCAGATTGATTTTTGGGAGGGGGTTGCCAGGTCCTTCCTTCTCCTGAGCCTACAGCTTCTGGTGTTCCCAGGCGGTCTCCCATCCAAGTACCAACCAGGCCAGACCTTGCTTAACTTCCGAGATCTGGCAGAATCAGAAGTCACAGTGCTATGGCTGCAGGCAGCCTATGGAAGTAGGCACATAAAACTATCTATTACACTGTTTATTATATATTCTAATCAGGACTGTTTGGGATTCCTTTTCTAATTATACTTCCTAGATTATGTATGCCATAGCCCTGTGGCATCAGATCCCGTCAGATCTCGGAAGCTAAGCAGGGTCGGGCCTGGTTAGTACCTGGATGGGAGACCGCCTGGGAACACCAGAAGCTGTAAGCTTGGGAGAAGGACCTGGCAACCCCCTCCCAATGGCACCCTCCCAACCTCCCCCCCACCGACGGCACCTAACAACAACAACAACAAGATTATGTATATTATTAAGTATGTGTATTGTATGCATATGTGGTTATGTGATATGTGTATAATTAGGGGTGTGAGTACATGTGTGTGTCAGTGCTCACCTCCTCAGTCCCATAATTCTCATTCACACATTCTTGATTTATTTGTGAGCACTGTGAAGTACAAGAGTACTCAGTGCATAAGCCATTCTTGTCTCCACCAACCATTTTGTCCAACTGAGGGATTTTTCTGGTTATAGCATTATTATTCTGAGACACTTTAACCCAATCACACCATTGATTTCATCTTTGCAAAAAGACTGAGTTCTAACCAATCTTTGTTTTTCAAAGGCATTTTTGCTTTTGTGTTTTAGTTGCTGGATTTACAAAGCAATTGCCTCTTTCAAGCCTACAAATCCATGAATTTCATAACTCCTTCCATGTCCGTTTTATTTCTTGTTACATCCTGGCTATTTGTTTCCAAAGCTCATCTATTTCATGTGATATCTCAATTTTCTGGCTTCTTTCTCTTGCTAGTGCAGATAACGTTATTATCAAGGCTTTGCCACTGAATAACATGGACAACCATCCTTCTAGCCTTTGATATCCATTTCTTTTTTTTTTATTGTTGTTGTTGTTGTTGTTAGGTGCCGTCAAGTCAGTATCCGACTCATAGTGACCCTCTGTACAACAGGGGAAACACTATTGTCAGTGCTTCTCTGCTGTTCATAGGGTTTTCAATGGCAGATTGATTTTTGGGAGAGGGTTGCCAGGTCCTTCTCCCAAGCCTACAGCTTCTGGTGTTCCCAGGCGGTCTCCCATCCAGATACTAACCAGGCCCAACCCTGCTTAGCTTCCGAGATCTGATGGGATTGGATGCCACATGGCTGCAGCTGTAGGCATTTTTTTGTTGTTAAGTGCCATCAAGTCATATCTGACTTATAGTAACCCTATGTACAGAATGAAACACTATCCAACACTGTGCCATTCACACAATCCTTTTGTGTTTGAGCCCATTATTGCAGACACTGTTTCTTCTCATTTTGAGTCATGTCACATCAGCCAAAGGAGATCTCAGGGGCTTTACTCCATTCCCACCATTGAGGTTGACTCTACTTTGAAGGGGCAACTCTTCCCTAGTTATTTCTTAAATGCCTTCCAGCCTGGAAGGCTAATTTTCTGGCACTATTTTTGACTGTTTCTCTACTGTTCATGGGGTTTTCAATGTCTAATTGTTTTGGGAATGGGCTGCCTGGTTCTTCTCCCTAAATCATTTTTTATCACTTGCCAAATGGCCACTAGGAAAAGAACTATATTCAATTATGGTTGCTGGTGGTGTTTTTCTTTTTGTTTGGTTGGTTTTGTGGTGGTAGAATTCAATTCTAGGTACCAATTTCTAAAGCAGTCATGATAGGGTAGCTTATGCTATTATAACAATCTCCACAGTGTTAGATGCTTGAGACAATATAGGTTTATTCCCTGCAAATGCTATTCGTTGGCTATGGGCTTCTCCCATGTTCTCCTCACCCAGGTCAAGGCTGATGAAACAGCCCTTGCTCAAACATTGTCACTTGACCATCATGAAGGAAAAACAAGAATGTGTCAAATCATGCTCTTGCTCTCAAAACTCTTTCATGGGTTTTATTGGCCAAAGTAACTCACATAGATACAAATATATCTAAGGAAGTTGAGAAATAAAATCTAAAAATCTAATTATGTTCTAAAGGAATATAAGTAGAAATGTTTGGTTAATAGTATTGACCAACAGGTATGGTGGCAAAACGCCTATAATCCCAGTGACTCTGGAGATGGAGGCAGAGAAATTGCAAGTTTGAGAGCAGAGGCAGTCTGAGTAATTTGGTGAGACCTTGTCTCAAAACAACAACAAAAAAAAGAAAGAAAGAAAGAAAGAAAGAAAGAAAGAAAGAAAGAAAGAGGAAAGAAAGTATTGACTACCACACCCTTCCTAAATGCATATGTAATCTGAGTTTTTCAATTTGGATGTGCTCTGAGAACTTTCATTTTCTCTCCCTTTGTCTGTATATACATTTTCATTTTTTATACATAATAGAAACTCTGATGATTGTCACAAAGAAACTCCATGACTATATCTCAGAACCTAATTGTCAGTAAATTGCAGAGAGCAGTATGATACAATAGAAAGAGCTCTGGGTTTGGTTTCATTGTTCAAATCTCAACTACACAACTATATTTCTGAGTTAATGAGCTTAAATTAGTTTACCTCTCTGAATTTCATGTCCTTCATGTGCCAAACAGAAATAATATTAGAACTGTTTTCCTGCATGATTTGTAAACTTTAAAATTTTTATTAAAAGTGCTTCAACAATTCTATTGTTAGATAGACATTTATTGCTTGAATGTGTAACGTGTCCTTCAAGGACTCAATTGCTAGGATTGAAGAGTATAGCTAGAGTGTATTAGTTTGGTAAGACAAGTCTTGTGTTAGTTCAGCTTACACTTCTAAGGACTCTTAAGGAAAGCCTGATTGCTCTTGGCATGTGTGTTTCAGAAGTCTCACTTTGGAAGCAACAGACTGACAAGAAGAGAGGCTCAATTAAGTAGCCAAGCAACAAGGCAGTTTTTATGTGATCAACAGTAAAGGTACAATACAAGGTCAGACATTTACTTGAGGAAAGAAATCAGAGAACAACATAACAATTGGAGATGCCATCCCTTATTATCCAAGTTGAAGAATCTCTGAAAACAGATTCTCTGAGGACGACCCTTCAGATTGCCTGGTTGTACTGATCATGCTAATTCTCAAGGAGTTGATGGCACTCCTGGGGTTTTATGGATGAGAGTCAGATAAAATAATGCTGGATTTCGTTCTGTTCCCTTTTGAAAAGGTCCACCTAAACTTTTCAATGGGAGAAGGACCTGGCAACCCACTCCCAAAAAATAATCATCAATTAAAAACCCTATGAATAGCAGAGAAACACTGACAGTAGTGTTTTGTCTGTTGCATAGGGTACCTATGAGTCAGACACCGACTCCATGGCACCTAACAGCAACAACAAACTTTTCAAGGTTTGGGATAGTTCCTTCTGAAATTAACGAGATGTCTCCATCCAGTTAAGGCAGTGGTTCTCAGATTTTCAATCCATACAAGTTGGTTGAGCATGTGAGAACATGAATTTCAAGATCCAGGCCTTTGGATTCCAAGATTTTAATTCAATGGTTTGGAATTGGATTGGGCCTGGGAAGTTGCCTGCAGGTAGATTGTGATTCAAGAAATTCTAGCCTAGTGTCGATTTTGGTTGCAAATTAGAATCACATGTCGTTTTAAAAATAGAACTATGTCTACATCCACCCCAGATGAAGTATTTGAGAAACTTTAAGGAGGCTGGGGAGGCAGGTATGGATATCATTTTTTTAACTTTTGGGGGGATTAATTTTTAATGTACAACTTAATGGGTCTCATTATGACATTTCCATACATGCATTTCATTGTACATTGCTCATATTAACTTTCCCCTTACCCTCTCATGACCCTCCTCCCCCATCCCCAGCCTCCCCACCAATGTTCTCCTTTCTACTTGCATGTCTTTTTTGTGAGTATGTCTATCCCAATTTTGATGTATGTACATCTCAATTTTGCCACAAGAGCGACGTGCATGATATTTTTTTTTCTCCCATTAGTTTTTCTTCTTGCCCTAAATCAACCTATGGCTGGGATTTAGCTCAATTGGTAGAGTTCTGCTCTGTAGTCTCTTAGGTCCCAAGTTCAATTTCCAATACTGCAAAAGTGGGAGAGCACGTGGCAATCAATTCCCGAGGCAATCTTGGAACAATAAGCCGTTGTAAACCCTATGAGGGTTGCTAGGAGTATGACACTACTCAAGGGCACCTAAAAACAACAAGTCACCCAAATGCTCAGCCACAGCTGAAAACGTCAGTATGTAGCCTAAAGTGATCTCTGTCGCGTTAAAGGAAGCCATGTCACTGACAGTAAAAGGTTTCCCTTGGTTTAATACCATAAAAAAGAAGATATCTAACAGGATCAAAGTTTCTCAACTTAGAATGTCTGCATTGTGCTAACTAGGCAAACCGGTCCAGGAAGGACATTTCTAAGCCAGTCTGGGGCTAGCAACCCCCTCCCAGTTCAGAGCCTGCCTCTGCCTTTCACTTTTCTCTCACAAAACTCACAACATTTTATTTCCAAATTAACATGCATGTGGGTGTAGCTCAGTGGTAGAGTGCCTGCCTATCTCCAGCACTGCAAATAAATAAATAAATAAAAATACAAGTAGATAAACAAATCAACAAACATTTTAATTTTTTTTTTCAGTACTGGGGTTTGAACCTGGTGCCTCCTGTTTGCATGCTTTGCAAGTGCTAGACCACTGAGCTGCACTCCCAGCCCATTTTTTAGCTTTTTAAGACAAAGTTTAGCTAAATTACGCAGACTGCCTCTGGTCTCGAACTTGCAATCCTCCTGCCTCTGTCTCTCGAGTTGCTGGGTTACAGGCATGTGCCACAACACCTGGCTCACATTTTAAATTTTAATGTTTTTGTTGTTGTTGTTGTTGTTGTTAGGTGTCATCGAGATCAGGTACAATTCATAGCAATCCCACATATAACAGATGAAACATTCCCTGACACTGTGCCATGCCCAGCACTATTGTCAGTGTTTCTCTGATATTCATAGGGTTTTCAATGACAGATTATTTTTTGAGAGTGGATTGCAAGGTCCTTCTCCCTAGCCTACAGTACCCAGTATTCCCAGGCAGTCTCCCATCCAAGGACTAACTAGACTTCCGAGATCAGGTGGGATCAGATGCTAGGGTGCTATGATTGCAGACTTAACATGTGTTGTTGTTGTTGTTAGGTGCCATCCAGTCAGTATCCGACTCATAGTGACCCTATGTACAGCAGGCAAAACAGTATTGTCATGTTTCTCTGCTATTTATAGGGTTTTCAATGGCTGATTGTTTTGGGGGAGTGGGTTGCCAGGTCCTTCTCTCAAGCCTACAGCACCTGGTGTTCCCAGGGGGTCTCCCATTCAAGTACTAAGCAGGCCTGACCCTGCTTAGCTTCCAAGATCTGATGGGATGGGACACCGCAGGGCTACAGCTGCAGGCTAACATGTGTCAGGCATCTTTAAAGAGCTAGACACAATGCTAGACACTTCACAAAGGCACAATGAGATTCTTGTAGTTATATTACAGGTAAGAAGATTGAAGCTCAGTGAGTCATGATTTGCCAAGGAAGTAAGGAAAGGGAAGATCTGAACCCAGATCTATTTGACTGCAAAGTATAAGTTTTTGTATTTATTTTAAACTGTATTCATGTATTGGGGCTGGGGTTTAGCTCTGTTCGTAGAGGTCCATGCTGCACTCTCTAAGGACCTGAGTTTGATCCCTAGCACCTCAGAAACAGAAGGAGGAGAATCCACTCCTGGAGCAAACCCAAAACAATTAGGCACTGAAGACTCTATGAGGGTCACCATGAGTCAGACCTGACTTGATGACACCTAACAACAAGAACAAAAACAATTTATTTATTATCAAATATTTTAGAAACACACAAAAATGTAACATATTATGCAATGGACACAAGAGTACAGGACACTATGCTTGCTTCAGAAATAGGATATTAACGAGAGAGCTGAAAGAACTGTGACTAGCAGTCCCTTGCCTCCAACCTTTAGACTTGAATTGTTAGCCCAATTTATTGTTCTAGATCTGTCATTTTCTAGCCCTGGCATCAAAATTATGAATGCCTTATAGAAGAAATTACGATGCGATCTTTTTTCCTTCATTCTATGGTATTATTTTCTTCCTGGAATGTTTGGAAAAATTTACCAGTTAAAAACAAATTGGCATATTTTTGTATTGCATCCTCTTTATCTACATGACTTGTGTTGTTTCTATTGTTATTTTAGTAACTTCTTTATTAGGATGCTTTTTTAAATTTTATATCAATATTTCTTTTTTATAAGTTAATGGTAATATTATTTAGTATAAGCACATAGTGATATTCAGTTCCTCAAAAACTTACATTCACCCACATTAATTTTGTAATGGGTTATTTTCACTTTTGTTATGTTTAATTTTCCAGTTTCTATTATGAATTCTCTTTTGAGCTATGGGTTATTAAGACATGCTCTTAACATTTTTAGGTCTTGAATTATTGTTTAGTTTCATTTCATTTTACTCAGCAGATGTGGTCTGTAGAGATTCTGTGCTCTTTGTTGAGACTCTGTAATGCCATGTGGGAAGAGAAATTGCAGAAACACTCCATAAGAACTTGAGAAAGATGAATATTATCTAATTGATCTATACAGGGTTTTGCATATATCCACAATAGCAGGTTTTTAACTGTGGTGGTTCAAACCCTTTATGTCTTTGGTATTAGTTTGTTTCCCTGATCTAAACTTCACTGGAAGAGGTGTGTTAAAATCTGGCTCATTATTAATTTTTGATATTTTGGTAAATTTGTCATACTTTTCAGTATGTCCCTTCATTGCTGTGTTCTTAGGTACTTTTAAGTTTACAACTGTATTAATTCCTTGGTGAAATAAAACTCCATCATTATGCATTTACTTACTGTCTCTAATAACCCTTTTTATCTTAAATTTTATTTTTTGACACTTGTGTGGCTACACTACCTTTCTTTTGTTTATCATGGTATGTTTTTTCTCTATAATTTTGATTTTTCTACCTCTATATAGTCTGGATATGTGTCATATGGACAGCAAATAGGTTTTAGAGTTCCAGTTTCAATAACCTATATTTCTTAACTGTGACACTTTCTGCACTATCACAGGTTGTCATTTCCATATGCATATAAATATTTGAATTTATCATATTTTCAAGCTTACTGTGAGTTCTTTGCAGTTTTCTTCCATTCTTTCAATTTTTATTCAAAAATCTCACTTACATCCTCTTGAAGTTATTTCATATAATTGTATTCCTTTAGTGACTATGCTTAAAGTTGAACATACATTCTATATTGATCAGGATAAAATAATCAATGTTTCCTTATAAACAATCTTCAATTTCATGAGCTCAATTCACCAAAGATTTATTTCTTGCTAATGCAGAGACCATTGCAAATAACTCTTTCCAATAATCCTGCATGCTAGGAGGCCCTCGTGTTTACCAAGATAAAGGCAAAGAGGGAGTATTCTGAATGGGGCTTTTCAATGCCTTAGCCCTGAAGTGATTGGTATGTGTTACTTACACTCACATTTAATTGTGCAAAAATAATCAAATCACATGCCCCTCCAAATTGCAAGGGAATCTGGAAATTATGATATTTTGAAAAAAGATTTGAAAGAGATATATCTGAGCACAGGAAATGTCTACTACACATACATAACACATCAGAGCCAAAATCTAGTCACCACTGCCATCCTTCTATCGAACAACTTAGGAGTACTAAAACATTTCAACGTTCAGCATTTCCTTTTCTCCATATATGTAATAGCTGCCCCATGATTTTGTTACTTCATGATTTTTTAACTCTTGCATTATTTATTATTATGGCTTTTATTACTACTCTAACTATTACCATGAATACCAAACTATCTTTGTTCTTATTTTTACTATATTTTAATCAATGCCTGTTAAGATGTCTGACATTTTATCAATTTCCTTGTTCATTGTTTCCTTTCTTTAATCCTCCAATGATTCCTTTCTTATTTAATTTCCTTCAGTAGACCTTGTGAGAGTTCCATTACTGAAATTCTATTGAAGGAAATTTCTCATTCTTTTTATTCTCAAATAATTTATTTATGCATAAAATTCTAGATGGACAATAAAGTCTCAATAACTTGAAAGTATTATTCCTTTGTCTTCTGCCTTTTGTTTTTGCTTTGAAACATTTGCCGAAATTTTATTCTTCTATTATAGGTGATCAGTTTTTTCCGTCGGTCTGCTCTTTAGAGTTCCTTTGTGCCATTGGTTTTCCATAGTTTTATGACAGTAAATGCACAATCAAGGATTTTTAGTATTTTCTGAATGCAATGACTTATGTCTACCATTAATTTCAAAATTCCAGCAATTTAATCCACTTAAGTGTGTTTGTCCTTTTCATTTCACCCTCTCAATCTCTTCTTACATCTCCCATCTTCTTTCCACTGCACAACATTCTCAATTAAGATCTATCTTATAGTATTTTACTTTTTCTTTCATTTTCATAATTCAATCCATTGAGTTTTTATTTCAATGACTGTAATTTCCATTAATATATGTTTTATCTCATTCTTTGAATTTATTCACATTGTTGTTAGAATACTTTGTTCCTTTCTTGAATTTTCTATTCTAGTCTTTATTTCTAAAACCTATTTATTTGGCATAATAATAATAATAATTTTATAATAATCTTACTATCTCAAAGTTCCTGGGTCTCACTCTGTGTTTTATTTTATGAATGCATATCTATGTGCCTCAGCTCATGTTCCTGAGAGGTATGGCTATGGTAGGCCATAGGGATAGACAAAGGTTAATCCTGAAATGTTGTTGCTGTTGTTAGGTGCCCTCAAGTCATGTTGGAGATGTGTTGGACTCATAGCAACCCTCATAGGGCTTTTTTTATGTGAAAACGCTAAGACATCTGATTTTATTTTAAAAAGTGATATTGCAGTAGACAGACATTACTAGAAAATATGTATGACTCTGTTCTTTATGACCAATAACAGAAGAAAAAACAATTTGCTAAATTCTCCTAATTTTCTAATGATACTTTCTTTTTTATTGGAAATTTTTAATGTACACCTTAATGTGATTCATTCTGATATGCTTTTCATTGTCATTCCATATATGCATTTTGTTGTACATTACACTGATAAGTTCCACCTTACCCTCTTATGCACTTCCTCCCCCCATCCCAACCGCCCACCAAAGACTTCTCTTCCATTTGCTTGTCTTTTTATGGTAATATTTTTCTATCTATCCATGGGTCCCAATTATGTTTAAGATCAAAACTTTCTCTATAGTGAACATTCTTTTTACATTGTCAGTACTATTACATGAATTTTCTAGCTCATCTATATTAATACCATTCTTTGGTATTATTGGTGTTATTATAATTATTTCCAGGACTATTAAAGTTGGGCTGTTCACCCTGAGGTCACCCCCTCCCCCATTCCTCATTCCTTCTAGTTCCTCCTCTTCCCCCTCCCCTGTCCCAGGATTTCCTCCTTTTGCTAGATCTCTCCCCCCTTCTTTTGCATTCCCCAAATTGTCCCTTCTCTGCTAGGTCAACCTTAGTTTTTTCTTTTTTTAAATTTTTTTATTATGTTCCGATCTCCACATAGGATTTTTTCTTTCTTATAATTTTGATTCAGCTCCCACATATAAGTGAGAACTTGTGGTATTTCTCTTTCTGAGCTTGTGTTCATTCACTTAAAATAGTTTTCTCTAGTTCCATCCATTTTGCTGCAAATGGCATGGTTTCTTTTTTTTTTTTTTTTTTTTTTTTTTTTTTTTTTTTTTTTTTTTTTTTTTTTTTTTTTTTTTTTTTTTTTTTTTTTTTTTTTTGATTGCTGAGTAGTATTCCATTATGTATATGTACCATAGCTTTTTATCCATTCTTCTGTTGATGGATACTTTGGTTGGTTCCCTATCCTTGCTATTGTGAAAAATGCTGCATTAAATATGGAGATGCCAGTGTCTCTGTGGTATGATGACACATCTTCCTTTGGGTAAAATCCCAGTAGTATTGTAGCTGGGACATATGGTAGATCTATTTTTAGTTTTTTAAGATGCCTCCATATTGATTTCCGCAGTGGTTGGACCAATTTACAGTTCCACCAGCAATGTAAGAGGATTCCCTTTTCTCCAAAACATCTCTAGCACTTGTTGTTATTTGTTTTATTGATCTTGGCCATTCTTACTGGAGGAAGGTGAAATCTCAGAGTCGTTTTAATTTGCATTTCTCTTATAGCTAGGGATATTGAGCATTTTTTCATGTGTTTCATGGCTTTACAGACCTCTTCTTTTGAGATCTGTCTGCTCAGTTCCTTTGCCCATTTTTGTATTGGGTTATTCAATGGCTGATTTTTTCAAGATTGCCATGGGTGTGTATTGTCAAGTCCTTCTTCCATTTTTGCAGTGCTTGGAATCAAACCCAGGACCTCAGAGACTGCAGAGCAGCCCTCTACTAACTGATCTAAATCCCAGGCCCTCCTAAAGGGTAAGCCCCTCCAAAAGTTTCATTTTTCTTTAATCCTTTTATTTAGTTCTTCTCTCTACAATCAAAACAAAAGTTCCAATCAACTTGCTCCATGCTTAATCATTATATTTTGAAATAATTATTTCCTATTTGGCCCGGGAGAAGACATGAATGAGAAGGATTCACAAGAGCTAGTGTCTCTGATGAATGTGATATTTGATAAGGGGAGGGGAATCAGAGCCCTGATCCTTGAACTGAATATTAATATCTTTTAAAGGTCCCTAAAAATAAATACATCTGTTAACTTTTCAGATCAGAATGAAGAAACACAAGTATAATAATAGTATCAAAATTCTATTCTGGCTGGATAAATCTTTATGTAAATATCATTTTAATTCTCCAGTGTAGTTGGTCTAGGAAAAACAACTGAATCCACATGTCTTCTCTCTTTCTCCTGAAAAGATATTCTCTGTTTTTTCCCCCAGCCAAAAGTTTCAAGAAACTACTATTCTTCTAAACATACTTATATGTCAGCAGCAAGCTTTCATTTCTGTGGTGTTAATCTTCAGCTCAGACACAGGTGTAATTAAAAAAAAAAAATACAAGTGCATGCTAGTGTACTGCAGCTGCCAGGATTTCTGCTCATTTTCTAGGAAAGATTCGTCTCCCTCTCTTGACTCAGTGTCATTCTCATTCTCAGTAGGCCTTATTATTTGGAAATGCATAGTATCCTCCCACATTGCCAGAAACCTCTTTGGAGAAAAGTGTGCATCTTTTTTTTTTTTTTTTTTTTTTTTTTTTGGTACTGGGGGTTGAACCCAGGGCCTCGCGCCTGCATGCTATGCAAATGCTGGACCACTGAGCTGCACCCTCAGCCCAGTTTTTTACTTTTTGAGACAGGGTCTCGCTAAATTACGCAGACTGCCTCTGGTCTTGAACTTGCGATCCTCCTGCCTTCTCCTCCCAAGCCACTGGGATTACAGGTGTGCGCCACCACGCCCGGCCAAAAGTGTGCATCTTTAACATGCTAGTTTCCTCAGGTCCCACACAGCTTTCTACACTGGCGGCCAATGAGACGCTGCAGGGGCCGCAGCCCCTAGCCTGCCTATGTCAGAGTCTGAGGGCTTCTCTGTTTACCTGCAGCCAGGTGTGATCACTGCAGTTTTGTGAGGCAGGCTGATAACAGTGGAGTCACAATAGTTAGCACTATGGTAAGAGTGTGGGCAGGTATAGAAAAATGCAAAGAATGTTAGAAACCTCTCTCTCTCTCTCTCTCTCTCTCTCTCTCTCTCTCTCTCTCTCTTTCTCTCTCTCTTTCTCCCCACTTCTTCACATCCTACATCACATCACTTCTTTCTCTAAAATCTGCCTATCCTACAAGGATGCCATGAATACATCAGAACACCAATTACAATTTCTGGAGTCTGCCTCAGCACAGCGAGAGGTAAACTGATTAAAATCTTTATGTGGATCTGCCTTAAGTTTCTCTGGACCCAGCAATTTGCACAAGTTCCTCCCTCTCTTTTACTCATTCTATCTACCAAATCTTTCTAATTGTTATCATAGTCCAAATTTCTTACCCCCAAACCAAATCACCAGTAACCTCTGCTGACCCCTGCTTTATGTAAGGCCATAGGTGTCTGTGTGAGGGGAATTCTGGGGATTTAAAAATGTGTATTATAACCCTTCTCTCAGGATTACTTCTCAGTTTACTAGACAGCAGTTGCATGGACTAATCCTTATGAAAGCATCACAAATGAAATATGATTATCATGAGGAAACTGAGGCTGAAGCTTTTTAAGGTACATGTAGTTATTAATATTTAGAGTTCAAATTTGAATTTAAACTTAAGGATTGCAAAACATTTGTTTTTCAATAACCATCCAATTCTAAAGAGATGAGCCCATAAAGTTAAATAAGAGAGTGAGTTGAACTTTCCTGGAAAGTTCAAGGAAAAAGTAGTGTTCACAAGTCTTGTGCACACTGGCATGCCAGAGGATTGCCACAGGCAACAGTGCACACATTTCACAAATTCAGCCCTCACTGTCGACCTCCAGCTGCGGAGAAGATGAAACTGGGACAAAGAGATTTATCTAAGAAGAAAGGAGCCCAGAAAAATTCTCTTAAACAAAAAGTTAACCAAGAGGTTGGTTTTTACCTGTGCAATGCTCAGAAAGTTAAATCTGCAAACTGGGCAGCGCAGAGAAAGAGGACAATAGGGAGTAGGGAGAATTTACACTAGAGAAAAACAGATCTCTAGGTTTTCAGCAGTACACACACTTTTGTTTCTGGCAGCCACTCAAAAGTAACAAGAGGTATAGAAATATGTTAGATGAAATTCATACTTTAATAATTATGAAATCAGGAAGGTGAGAACATTTTCTAATAGGCCTAATTTTTCTGTTAAACGGAATTAGCCTACTAGTCTGGGCTCAGGAACAATATCAGTACAGAAAGGAAATTAGGAGACTCTTTGTCCCATTTGAAATTAAAGCAGCCATTTTCCTTCAATAATTTTTGGGTAAGTTGCATAAAATCATTTGACACTCCCTGGGTAAAGTCAGAGAAACAAGGAAAAAGAAGAAGCAGGAGAGAGTGAAAACATAAGAGGCCCTCAGCCTGTTGTTGCTGGGTTTAAGACAGAGGGAGCCACAAACCAGAGATGATAAATGATCTGTAGAAGTTAAAAATGACCCTGATCCTAGCAAGCAAAGGGAAACCAAGCCCTACAAAAAATCATGAAACTGAATTCTACAAATAACTTGAATAAGCCTAAAGCATATGCTTTCCCACAGTCTCCAGAAAAAAACACAGCCCTGGCAATAACTTAATTCTGGCTTTTAGCACTCAGAGGAGTTTGTAGCCCTTTCCTAGTATGTGTGAGGCTCTGGATTCAAGGTCCTGTATTAAATTTCCAGAACCAAAAGAGAAAGAGAAAGAAAGGAAGAAAGGAAGAAAGAAAGGAAAGAAAGAAAGAAGAAAAGAAAGCTTCATAAATCAGCCAAGTCCACTGGATTTTGACTTACAGAACTGTGAGATGAACTTGTGCTGTTATGAGCTGCAACACTTCCAGCAACTTTGTATGGCAGCAATAAAATATTTGTACGTATATAGTCTCTTCTGTCCCAGAGCTTTATATTTTAGTGAGCCAGGTGACAATACATAAGCTGATAAATGAGCAAAATAATTGCAAAGTATAAAATAGTTACTGGGTGAAAAATAAGGGAATAGAATGGCATACAGGCCCTTTGTCTTAAGAGCCGTTGGTGAGAATGTTATCAGAGTTGACCAAAAGGAAGAGATGAAGCTGATCACTAAAGGCACCCAACAAGAGCATCTGTGGAGAGGAAAAAACACGCAAAGCCCTTGATCTAAGAAAGAGGCCTAGGGTGTTAAAGAAACTGAAATATGACCAGTAGTGTTCAGCACAGCAAAGGGCAGAATTCAGAAGAACAGGGTTGTAAAGATAAGCTAACCAAACAGCATGTAGTCTTTATAGAACATGATTAGAAATTTGGGTTTATTCTGAGAACAGTAGGAAATCCTTCCAAACTTTTAAGCAGAAAAATGCTGCAAGGATGGGATTTTGAAAAAGAAAAATGACATTAATAGAAAGACCTGGAGAATTTTTTTAAGTCCATAATTTAGTTAGTAGTATTGTAACCAATGTTAATATCTTAGTGTTGCTGATTGTACAAGTTTTATGTAAGGTGCTAATCTCAGAGGAGACTGAGTGGTGGATATATTTATGGGACCTCTCTGTATAATGTCTACACTCTTCTACAAGTCTAAAATTATGTCAGAATAACTTCAATAGAAAAAAATGTCATGACCCACTTTTTAGTTTAAGAAGATGATTCTTCTTGGTTATTGTATTGGTTATAAAATCACGACAGTAAGATTGTGAATAGAAGTTAAGAAACTAATTCAAAAATCTACGCAAGAGAGAGTAGAGCAGAGATCTTGCTCAAAGGCAAATTCAGCATCTGCTTTTGAAGAATAACCCCAGGACTTGGAGATGAATGCACACATGTGTTCTCATTTATGTTCATTGTTGGGACTGAGAGGTGGGAGATGGGCAATGAAGGAATGGACGAAATCAACTTCTAGGTTTCTAGCCTGGAAATTTAAATGGTGGTCTTGTTTACTGATTGGAAGATGGCAGTGTGGGGAGGAAGGTATACGAGATTCTAAGGTCAATGGACTTCTAAAGGAAGGTATCCAATATACTCAAACTCAGGAGCAAGAACTGGGCTGTAGATGAATTTTAGTCTGCTGCAAGCAGAAATATGATATTTAAATGCTGCTCCCTTGTGGTAGAAGTTAAAAGGCATCTACTTCTTATAAAGAAAACAAGGAGAGCCAATGTCCAGGAAAGAAACGAGTGAGGAAAGTACCAGTAGATTGGAGCACAAGAGATGGGATGCTTTTCATTTCCATTGTAATTATTTCTTGTCTTCTGCCTTGGTAAAGTTCTTTTTAGTAATGTCATGAGATTGCAGCTCTGCTCAGAATCAACAAAAAAGGGAATTTCTGTTTGTGGGTTGAGCCATAGAGGTATGGAGGAAGGAACAGAAGGTGAAATTAGATTGTGAACCTTCTATGGAAAAGACTTTGAGGACAGAAACTTTGTCAGTATTTTGAATGAGGAGCTTCTCTTTCAGTGATCACTTCTTATATCTATATTTATTATATATACACATATATACACATTGATATTTATATCTATCTCTATATAAAACAAGCCAGCCATTTCTTCAGACAAGATGTTCTGGCACAGCAGTAGCATCTAAAAACCGCTGCTAAATTCTCTAGTAGAAAATCCATAAAGGAACTTGCAAGTAATAAATTTGAATTTAAAGTGCATGACATTTTATATTATTTCTCCGTTTGAGGTACTAAGATCAGATTCTTCCTATGACACATTGATGAGATCTCAACTAAGATGGCAGCAACATGAAAAGACAGATAACTGCCCATGTTTCACTGATTTATAAGGTATCTAAACCAAGAGTTGTAGAAAAAGACCTCTTTAAACTGTTGATAAGTAAAGGTATAACATTGAAGATGAAGATGCACTTGACTCCTGCCATGGTATTTTCAGTTGTGTCATATGGTTGTGAAAGTTGGACATTGAATAAAGGAGATAGGATAAGAATTGGTGCTTTTGAATTATGGTGCTAGAGACAAACATTGAATATAGCATGGACTGCCAAAAGAACCAACAGATCTGTCCTAGAACAAGTGCAACCAGTGTGCCCCTTGGAAGCAAGAATGGTTAGGCTGTGTCTTATGTATTTTGGGCATGTTGTCAGGAGGGACCAATCCCTGGAGAAGGACATCATATTTGGGAGGATTGTGGGTCAATGATAAAAAGGAAGACCCTCAATTACATGGATTGGCATACTGGCTGTGACAATGGGCTTAAGCATAAAAAGTATTATGTGCCTGGCACAGTGTCAGGGAGTATTTTGTTCTGTTGTGGCTAAGAGTCAGACCCTACTCAATGGCATCTAATAACACCAAACCAAGAACTGAAGAGAATTGCCCTCATTGCCTCTTTTTTTAGAATTCTTACCTAAAATTTCATTGGTCTCTTCTCTAAACTTACAGAGTTCCACTCCCACCTCTCTCTTTCTATACAATATAAAACTGAGGTTTTAATCAGAGCCAAATCTAGAGTCAGAGATAAAACCTGGACCATCAGCTCAGTGTCACATGGATTATACAGCAAAATGAGTGATCTGATCTTCTTGGCTAGTTTGTTCCATTGATACAACAGAAACATACAATTCTGTCAACTAATGAAAAAAAAAAACTGTGTAGGAGCTAAAGGCGGAGCTTGCCTAGCACACATAATGCCCTGCGGTTTAATGTCCCAAAAGAAAGAAAGAAGAAAAGAAAAAAAGAAAGAAAGAAAGAAAGAAAGAAAGAAAGAAAGAAGAAAGAAGGAAGGAAGGAAGGAAGGAAGGAAAGAAAGAAAGAAAGAAAGAAAGAAAGAGAAAGGGAAAAGAAAAACTCTAGATTTGAGAGATGTTTCATGTTACAAAATACAACAAATAATACCTACTTAGATATAACAAGTAAGAATCTACTATTACACCTACAGCTATACCACTGTGGCATCTGATCCCGCCAGATCTTGGAAGCTAAGCAGGGTAGGGCTTGGTTAGTCCTTGGATGGGAGACTGCCTGGGAACACCAGGTGCTGTAGGCTTGGGAGAAGGACCCAGCAACCCACTCCCAAAAGTTAATCAGCCATTGAAAACCCTATGAATAGCAGAGAAGCAGTAGCAATACTATTTCACCTGTTGTACGTAGGGTCGCTATGAGTTGGACATCATCTCAAAGGCACCTAACAATAACAATCTACTATTACAAAAAGAATAATTTGGTTTTATAGGGATGAATTTAATTTTCTTTTCCAAATGGAATTTTTTCTAAGTAAATTTATATTTATTTCATTTGACCTGGACCTGAAAGACAGTACAACCTGTTTTACATAAGACCCTTAGTTTCACTTGAATCTACTGAAGAAAGTAGGATCAAAGGATATTAGATTACAATCCCAACCCATGACTCTGCGAGTTTGCACCTGACATTTCCCTTTCTGTGAGCTCAGTGCTTTGTTGTGAGAGCTAGATTTGCTTGCATTTTCCAGTTTTCTTCACTACTGATGTTGTTCTCCCCTAGAGACCACTCCCATTCCCCCTGAACATGGTCTAGCTTTTCACAGTTGGATGGTGTGGCCAACCCCAACCATCCACTACTCTAGGCAACAATGTCTTTGCTATTGACCTTTGCTGCATGGGCAGATAATCACACCCAGGCATAGACTGTCTTTAATAAGGCAGTTACTTCAGTGTTGCAGTGCAAATGAAAAAAGAAAAAAGAAAGAAAGAATGAGAAAAAGCTCTTTATTGGCTAGGGAGTTGTTCGTGTTACCTGCTGAGGCCATTGAGAAGAGCTCCCAGACCAAGTTGACCCTTCAAGGAAAGAATGAAGATATCCCATGAAGCGACTGTTCAAACCACTTAGTGGAACTCCATTTTTTAAGAGGATCACCTGGTGGTAGACATTACTCCATTGCTTAAAAGCACTACCTATTTCAGTGTTTTAACTTAGTTATCTTTTTGTAGGATGAACCCCCCGCTGAATTCTTCAGACATACACCATTCACCCCAGCAAACTCTCCCTGGCGGTGGGTAAATGGCAAATAAAAAGGCTCTCTCCATCGAGTCAATTGACGAGGGCAGGTGGCAGGGTACCCAAGGATGCTTTTGCTCTCCATGCTGCTTAATGTCTCCAAGATCAAACGCAGAGATCAGGGGAGGAACGGGTGATCAGCGGGCAACAATAGATGACTGCCCTAGGTTCTGGATGAGTCATGCAACTCAGACAAAATGGAAGGCCCCACTTAAAATGACTTCAGAAGTATCAAAGGAGGCCTCTGTAGTTACCGTATGTGCCTTCAAACTCGAACATTATTCCCCAGTCCTGCTGGTGTTACTGTTGAGAGTGAGAAGAAAAAGTGAAAAAGGCTTTCTCATCATTCAGAATTCTTCCCCACATGCTTTTTCCAAAGAGAAATATAAATTTTGTGTGTGGGTTTTAGAATGCGGCTGGGATAGTACACCCCCTCTCATAGAAATGCTTGTGGGATGTAAGAAAATAGGCATGTTGTGTCCAGCATCCAAGAAAAAGCATCAGATCATTTTTCCATTGCTCATCGGGGAGATTGTGCCCCTCTGCTCCAGCACCCCTTCTTCCCCACTTCCCCATCCACCCCTGCCACCAAGAGAAGCAGTAATTTCCATTGTGAGATCATTTGGCAACTCATTTTATTCTGTGATGGAAATATAAACAGCTCTCTACCCAAATATTTGACTTATATAATAGCTGAAATAAAACCAAATTTCCACCCAAAATTTTATATGGCAAATATTTTCTTTGATTCTCTTTGTTTTGAAGTCTCGGTGTTTTTAATTAGTAGAATAAAACTCAGGCAGTACAGGAGCATCAAGTGAAAAGTCTGTTTCTCACCCTAAATCCACAGGTTCCTCAACTGCTCTCTCAAAAACACGCACAACTCTTGTTTTCAATGGAGCACTACAGAGAGAGCCTGCACATTTATAAGAATTCGTTGTTGTTGTTGTTGGGTGCTGTCGAGTCGGTATCGGACTCAAAGCGACCCTCATAGGGTTTTCAATGGCAGACTGTTTTGGGATTGCCTTGGGAGTGGATTGCCAGGTCCTTCTCCCATTTTTGCGGTGCTGGGAATCAAACTCGGGACCTCAGAGACTGCAGCGCAGCGCTCTACCAACTGAGCTAAATCCCAGCATATAAGAATTCGTATGTATACATATATTTGTTTTCACAAATTTATCCTTTCCTCATTCTTTATCCAATTGAAGATCTACCACCCATGCTATTTTATTCCTTGGTTTTATTTCCTCTTACCTATTTCTTAGAAATATTCATGTAAAAGCATAAATATTTCTACTTTATTTTTCTTTATGTTTCCTGACAATAATATGCCAACTCCATAATATAATTATCCTGTCTCCTGTTGATTGGCATTTACATAGTTTTCTATTTTTTACTATTATAAACAATGTAACCATTAGTATTCTACATAAAATGTTTTCATACCCATTCAAATGTATCTATAAAATAAATTTTTCAAATAGAAATTTTTATGGAAAAATTTTGTCTCTGATTTGACAGATATTGCTAGATTATTTTCCTAACACCTGGTGTCTAAACAATAATTAATAATGTATGTTTCTCCATATAGTTGTGAAAACATGAATATTTAAATTTAATTTT